>RXID01021622.1:0-62500 GCA_005019695.1 Trichopus zeylanicus subsp. travancoricus
CTACAACTACTTTTAGTAATATAACTGCCGCTACTATAGCTACTACTACTGCTAATACTACTTCTCCTGCTCGTACAACTAATGCTACTGCTAGTACTACAATTACTGTTGTTGTTACTACTGCTGCTGCTACTACTCCTACTACTACTACTGCTGCGGCTACTGCTACTATCACTGTTACTACTAGGGAAACTACTACAACTAGTACTCCTTCTTCTACTACTACTACAACTACTATTATTTTTGCAAATGATACTCCTACACTACTACTGTAACTACTACTACTTCAGCTTGTATTACTGCAACTACCACTCCGACTACTATTGCAACTGCTACTACAATAACTACTATTACTCATACTACTTCTACTACTACTAATACTACTAGTGGTACTACTATTACTACTGCTACTACTACTACTATGCTACTACTACTGCAACTACTTTTACTATAACCACTACTTCTATGACTACCACTACCACAACTTTTACTACAAATGCTACGACTACTACCACTACTACTATTGCAACTACTGCTACTAATGTTACTCGTACGACTACTCCTACTACAACTAGTACCACTACTACTATTGCTACTAATACTACTACTACTCCAACTTCTGCTACTAATACCACTACAACAACTAATACTACTCCTAATACTATTATTATTACTACTACTACTACTACTACCACTACTACTACTACTAGTTTTGCTACAACTATTGCTACTACTACTACGACTACTACTACTACTATTACTAGTATTACTACTACTGTTACTACTAGTATTTCTTTTGCTACTACTGCTACTACTTCTGCGACTATTACTACTACTTCTTCTTCTACTACTACTACTAATCCGGCTGCTGCTACTACTGCTACTGCTACTACTATTGCTACTCCTATTGCTACTACTACCGCTCAAGCTACTGCTACTACTACTACTACTTCTGCAACTACTACTACTACCGCTACTTCAGCTACGGCTATTGTTATTGCTATTGCTCCTATTGCTGCTACTACAACTACTACTTCTACAACTTCTACAACTACTGCTGCTACTGCCACTACGATTACTAAAATTGCTAATACTATTACTACTACTTTTTCTACAACTACTACTATTTCTACTGCTGCTACTGCTACTATCGCTACTCCTAATACTACTACTATTGCTACTACGGCTTCAACTACTACTGCTGTTGCTGCTACAACTACAATTACTACTATGTTTACTACTACTACTATTGGTAGTACTACTACTACAACTCCTACTGCTACTACTGCTACTACTACTTCAACTACTGTTGCGCCATCTACTACTACTGTTTGGCCTACTACAACTACTGCTACTACTACGACTACTAGTACAACTATAGCTACAACTACTACTGCTGCTGCTGTTGCTACTATCGCTACTACTACTGTTGTGGTTGCTGCTACTATCACTGTTACTACTAGGGAAACTACTACAACTAGTACTCCTACTACTATTACTACAACTATAATTATGTTTGCAAATGATACTCCCACACTACTACTGTGACTACCACTACTTCAGCTTGTATTACTGCAACTGCCACTCCTACTACTACTGCTACAACTACTACAATAACTACTACTGCTCATACTACTGCTTCTCGAAGTACTACTACTACTACTACTACTAATACTACTAGTGGTACTACTATTACAACTGCTAACACAACAGGAACTACTACTACTATGCTACTACTACTGCAACTACTTTTACTACAACCACAACTTCTACGACTACGACTGCCACAATTTTTACTACAACTGCTAAGACTACTACTACTACTACTATTGCAACTACTGCTACTACTGTTACTTCTATGACTACCCCTACTACAACTAGTACCACTACTACTATTGCTACTAATACTACTACTACTCTTACTTCTGCTACTAATACCACTACCACAACTAATACTACTACAACTAATACCCCTCCTAATACTACTACTACTACTACTACTACTACTACTACTACTACTACTACTACTACTACTACTACTACAGCCACTACCACTACTACTACTACTACTACTAGTTTTTTTTTTCTACTACTGATACTACTTCAGCGACTATTACTGCTACTTCTTCTACTACTACCACTACTAATCCTGCTACTACTACTATTGCTACTGCTACTACTATTGCTACTCGTATTGCTACTGCTGCTGCTCACGCTACTACTACTACTACTACTACTTCTGCAACTACTACTACTACCGCTACTTCAGCTACTGCTGTTGCTATTTCTCGTATTGCTGCTACTACAACTACTACTTCTACAACTTCTACAACTACTGCTGCTACTGCCACTGCAGCTACTAATACTACTTCTTCTACTACTACTACTTTTTCTACAACTACTACTGCTACTACTATTTCTACTACTGCTACTGCTACTATCGCTACTCCTAGTACTACTACTATTGCTACTATGCCTTCAACTACTATTGCTGCTGCTGCTGCTACAACTACTATTGGTAGTACTGCTACTACAACTCCTACTGCTACTACTGTTACTACTACTTCAACTACTACTGCACCTTCTGCTAATACTGTTATGCCTACTACAATTACTGCTACTACTACTACTACGACTACTAGTACAACTACTGCTACAACAACTACTGCTGCTGCTGCTACTACTATCGCTACTACTACTAATACTGCGGCTACCATAGTCGTTACTACTACTTCATCTACTACTACTACTTCTGCTTCTACAACTGCAACAACAACTACTAATGCTACTACTACTTTTGCTACTGCTACTACTACTACTATTTCCGCTACTACTGCTACTATTGCTACTACTACTACTACAACAACTGCTGCTACCACTACTGCTACTACTTCTACTACTACTACTATTCCTACTACTGCTACTGTTGTTTCTACTTCCACTACTAATGCTACTACTACAATGACTGCTACTACTCCAACTGTGACTGCTACTAATGCTGCCACTAAGTCTAGTGCTACCACTACTACTCCTACTACTTCCACTAAGGTTATTGCTATTCCTTCTGCTCCTACTGCTACCACTACCACTACTACTACTACTGCTACAACTATTGCTACTAATACTCCTAATGCATCTACTAATACTACTTCTTCTACTACTACTACTTTTTCTACAACTACTACTGCTACTACTATTTCTACTACTGCTACTGCTACTATCGCTACTCCTAGTACTACTACTATTGCTACTATGGCTTCAACTACTATTGCTGCTGCTGCTGCTACAACTACTATTGGTAGTACTGCTACTACAACTCCTACTGCTACTACTGCTACTACTACTTCAACTACTACTACACCTTCTGCTACTACTGTTATGCCTACTACAATTACTGCTACTACTACTACTACGACTACTAGTACAACTACTGCTACAACAACTACTGCTGCTGCTGCTACTACTATCGCTACTACTACTAATACTGCGGCTACCATAGTCGTTACTACTACTTCATCTACTACTACTACTTCTGCTTCTACAACTGCAACAACAACTACTAATGCTACTACTACTTTTGCTACTGCTACTACTACTACTATTTCCGCTACTACTGCTACTATTGCTACTACTACTACTACAACAACTGCTGCTACCACTACTGCTACTACTTCTACTACTACTACTATTCCTACTACTGCTACTGTTGTTTCTACTTCCACTACTAATGCTACTACTACAATGACTGCTACTACTCCAACTGTGACTGCTACTAATGCTGCCACTAAGTCTAGTGCTACCACTACTACTCCTACTACTTCCACTAAGGTTATTGCTATTCCTTCTGCTCCTACTGCTACCACTACCACTACTACTACTACTGCTACAACTATTGCTACTAATACTCCTAATGCATCTACTACTACTACTTCTTCTACTTCTCCTATTGCTACTACTATAACAACAACTACTACTATAGCTACTAATTCTACTATTACTGCTGCTACAACTACTGCTACTACTACCCCGACTACTAAAACTACTAATAATACTGCTACTCCTACTACATCGGCTACTACTACTTCTCTTACTACTATGATTACTGTTACAACAACTTCTACTAATGCTGCTCCAACTACTACTACTATTGCTACTGGAACTCCCGCTGCTACTGCTACTATGACAAGAACTACTACTGCTCCAACTACTACTACTACTACTACCACAACTACTGCAGCTCCTGCTACTACTACAACTACTACCTCAAATGGCACTACTGATACTCCAACTACTACAACTACTACTACTAACTCTACTACCACTACTACTGCTGTTACTACTACTGTTAAAACTACTACTCCAACTGTTGCTACTACCCCAATTACTACTACTAATCTTGCTGCTGCTACAACTATGACTTCTCCTATAACATCTTCTACTACTATGGATGCTATGACTGCTACAACTACTACAAGTACTTCTTTCACTACTACTTCTACTGCTACTGCTGCTACTACTATTACTACAACTACTGTTGTACTGCTACTACTACAACTACTGCAACTTGTGCTATAACTACAACTTCTACTACAACTACAACTACTACTACTTCTACTTCAACTATTGCTGCTGCTTCTACAATGACTTCTTCTACTACTATCACTGCTACTACTACTGCTACTACCACTACTGCTATTACCACTGATGATGCTGCTGCTATTGCCACTACTACTACCACTACTACTACTACAAATGCCATTATTACTGCTTCTGTTGCAACTACAACATTTCCTACTCCTACTACTTCTGCTACTACTACTAATGCTGCTACTACTAATACTACTACTAATACTACTACTATTACTACTACTGCTGCTGCTGCTGCTGCTACTAGTACTACTTCTTCTACTGCTAATACTTCTGCTACTACAACTTCTGCTATTTATACTACTACAGCAATAACTATGACTGCGACTACTACTATCACTACTACCTCCACAACAACTATTATTTCTTCTTCTACTACTACTACAACTATTGCTGCAACTGCTACTGCTAATACTACCACTTCTAGTACTACTACTCCCACTTCTACTGCTACTACTAATACTACTACCACTACTACTGCTACTGCTACTACTACTAGTGCTAATACTACTACTGCTACTACTATTACTACTACTACTACTTCAACTACTATAGCTACTACTACTATCGCTACTACTGCTACTGCTAGAACAATAACTACTACTGCTACTAACACGACTACTACAACTAATACTACTAGTACTGCTACAACTACAATTACTACTTCTCCTACTACTAGTAATTCTGGTACTACTACTGCAACTACTATTTCTACTACTACTTTTACTACTACTACCCCTTCTATTACTTTCAGTACTACTACTTTTGCTACTATTGCTACTGCTACTACTGCTACTACTACCGCTGATTCAACAATAACTATTGGTACCATTACTAGTACTAGTTCTGCTACCATTGCTGCTGCTACTATTGCTTCTACTACTACTACTGTTGTTATTCCAACTACTACAACTACTGCTTCAACTACTGCTATTACTCCAACTACTATGACTACTTCTACTACTACTACCATGATGACTTGTGCTACTACTACTCCTACTGTGGATGCTATGATTACTACAACTACTACAAGTACTACTTTCACTACTACTTCTGCTGCTATTCCTACTATGACTATTACTGTGACTATTGCTAGTACAACTACTATAACAACTCTGCAACTTCTCCTATAATTGCCACTTCTACTACAGCTAAAACTACTACTACTTCTACTTCAACTATTGCTACTGCTTCCATTACGACTTCTCCTACGATTACCATTGCTGCTACTACTCCTACTACCACTACTATTACTACAGATGCTACTATTACTGCTTCTGCTACAACTATAACTTCTCCTACTACTACTACTTCTGTTACTACTACTGCTGCAACTACTACTGCTACTGCTGCTACTACTACTTCTCCAACTACTACTACTTCTACAACTACAACTACTGCTATTTGTACTACTACAGCTATGACTACTACTGCGGCTACTACTACAACTACTACCGCAACTACTACTACTACTACCACTACTGCTATTACTACTACAACTACAACTACTACTATAACTACTTCTACTATCGCTACTATTGCTACTAACACAGCTCCTACTATTAATACTACTACTACTGCTACAACTACTATTACAACTTCTCCTACTACTACTACTTCTGATACTAGTGCTACAACTTCTACTACTACTACTACTACCTTAACTACTACTACTACTTCTACTACTTTCACTGCTACTAATTCTGCTACTACGGCTA
This sequence comes from Trichopus zeylanicus subsp. travancoricus, assembly GCA_005019695.1. NCBI lineage: Eukaryota > Viridiplantae > Streptophyta > Magnoliopsida > Dioscoreales > Dioscoreaceae > Trichopus > Trichopus zeylanicus. The sequence goes on from RXID01021622.1 coordinate 6,366, forward strand.
CTGCTGCTTCTGCTTCTACAACAGCTGATTCAACAACAACTATTGGTACCATCACGAGCACTACTTCTGCTACCAATGCCACTTCTACTACTACTTCTACTGTTGCAACTACAACGATTACTACTACAACTACTGCTACTACTACTACTACTTCTCCTAGTACTACAACTACTGCTACAACTATTGATATGGTATCTACTGCTACTACAACTTCTACGATTGCAACTACTGCTTTTTCAACTACGACAACTATTACTACTGTTACTACTACTACTTTTGCTACTACTTCGGCTACACCTACTATAACTACTACTACTGCAATTGTTGCCACTATTGCTACTGATGCTACTGCTACAAAAACTACAGATGCTACCACTACTACTCCTAGTACTGCTACTACTGCTACTACTACCACTACTAATCCAACTACTACAACTATTATTACTATTGCTACAACTACTACTACTACACCTCCTACTAAGACTACTGCTCCCACTGCTACTACTGTTGCAACTTGTAATACTACTACTAATGTTGCTGCTACTTTTAGTACTATTACTTCTACTACAACAACTACTACTATGACTACTTCTGCTGCTACTATTACCACCACAACAGCTACTACTACTGCTGTTGCTACAGCAACAACAACAACTACTACTAATACTACTACTACTACAACTACAACAAATACTACTACAACTACGAACACTAGTACTACTACTATTGCTAGTAATACCATAACTACTACTACCACTATAACTACTACTACTACTTCTAAGACTTCTATAACTACTACTACTACTACTGCTGCTGCTGCTGCTACTACTACTGCTACAACTGCCTTTAATACTACCACTATAACTACTATTACTACTCCTACTACTATCTCTACTATTACTACTACAACTACTACTACTGCTACTACTGCTACTACTAATACTACCACTATTACTACCACTACTACTACTTTTCCTGCTACAACTACTGCTGCTATTAATGTTGATGCTGCTGCTAATATTACTACTACTGTTGTGCTACTAGTATTGCCTCTTCTACTACTACTACAACTGCTACTACTACTAATACTACTACTACTACATTTGCGACTACTACTACTACTACTTCCCTTACTACTTCTACTATTGTTACCGCTATTGCTTCTGCTCCTTCTGCTCCCACGACTACTACTACAATTGCTAGAACTACGACTACTACTACTGCTACTGCTACTACTACTACTACTTGTCCTACTTCTCCTACTACTACTACTACGATAGCCACTACTACTACTGCTGCTACTGCTACTACTGCTGCTACAACTACTGTTACTACTAGCCCGACTTTTAAAACTACTACTGCTGCTTCAACTCCTAGTACTTCAGTTACTGTTGTTTCTGCTACTACTATAGCTGCTGTTGCTACAACTTGTACTAATTCCACTACAACAACAACTACTACAACTAGTAGAAGTCCCACTGCTACTGCTACTACGATAACAACTGCTACTGCTCCTAATACTACGACTACTACTACCACAACTACCGCAACTCTTGCTACAACTACTATGAAAACCTCAACCAGTTCTACTAATACTCCAACTACTACAACAACTACTACTCCTTCTACTACTACTACTTCTATTGTTACTCCTACTACTATAATTGCTTCAACTGTTGCTACTACTTCAACTACTACTACTACTTCTACTGCTGCTACCACTAAGACTTCTGCTACTGCTTCAACTACTACTACTAATGCTATATCCGCAACAACTACTACAAGTACTAGCTCCGCTAATATTTTTGCTGCTACTGCTAGTACTACTATTACTGCGACTAGTGCTAGTACTGCTACTACTACAACTACAACTACAACTACTTCTACTTCAACAACTGCTACTGCTTCTACTACTACCTCACCTACTACTACCATTACTACTACTACTGCTAGAACCAATACTGCTACTAAAAAGGTACTAATACTACTTCTGCAACAACTACAACTTCTCCTACTACTACTACTTCTGCTACTACTATTGCTGCTACTACGACTACTACTAATACTACTACTGCTTCTACTACTGCTACTTCTCCTACTACTACTACTTCTCCTACTACAACTACGTCTACTGGTACTACTATAGCTACTACAACTACTGTGACTACTATTACTTCGACTGCTGATACCACTCCTCCTACTACTACTACTGGTACTTTTGCTACAACTGCTACTTCTGCTACTACTTTAACTGCTACTACTGCTTCTACTACTACTTCTGTTACTATTACCACTGCTACTACCACTGCAACTACTACTATCGTTACAACAACTGCTACAACTTTGACGACCAATACTACTGCTACTACTACAACCACTACTACTGCTATTGCTACTACTACTACAACAGTTACTACTGTTACTACTTCAATAATTACTACTACTACTACTACTATTGCTACTACTACTACAACTACTATTACTAATATTGTTGTTGCCGCTACTATTACTACTACTACTACAATTGCTGCTACTACTATTACTACTACTAAGACAACTACTGCTACTATAACAACAACAACAACCACTACTACTACTACTACCACTACTACTACTACTACTCTTACAACAAACACAACAACAACTACTACTTCTCCTACTACTACTACAGTTGCTGCTACTGCTACTGCAACAATTGCAGCTATTGCTATCACTACTACTACAACTAATACTACTTCTACTACCACTACTACTATTGCCACTACCACTACTGCTGCCACTACTTCTACTGCATCTACAACAACAACTGCAAGTAGTACTGTTACTACTTCTACTACTGCTATTGCTGCTACTGATACTACTACCATTATTACTACAACTACTGCTACTACTACTACTACTACTATTGCTACTACTGCTATTACTTCAACTACAACTACCACTCGTACTATTGCTAGTACTTCTGCTTCCCCTACTACTGCTGCTGCTACTACTAATACCACTGCTACTACTAATACTACATATGCTACTACTACTGCTACTCCTCCTACAACTACTACTGCTACAACAACTACTACTACTTCTGCTGATGCTGCTGCTACTACTACTACTTCCAATAATGCTATGACCGCCAATTATGTTGCTGTTTTTGCTACTGGTGCAACTACTACTACTGGAACGGCTGCGACTACTACAACTGATACTACTACTATTACTTCTACTACTTCTGCTACTCTGGCTATGGCTACGGCTACTACTACTACTATTTTGACTACTACTACTTCTGCTACTACTACTGCAGCTTCTGCTGCTACTATTACTGCTCCTACTGCTCCTACTACTACTTCTGCTACAGCGTCTACTACTACTACTGCTACTGCTTTTGCTACTACTACAACTACTACAATAACTATTACTACTATTATTACTGCTGCTGCTGCTGCTGCTTTGCTGCTATTGGTGCTGTAGCTACGGGTACTACTATTGCTACTACTTCTTCCTCCTACTACTACTATTGCTACTACTACTACTACAACTAATAATACTACTGCTAGTACTAGTATAGCTAGTACTGCTTGTGCTGCTACTACTCCTACTGTTGCTACTACTACTATTGTAGATGCCATAACTTGTACAATTACAACTACTGCTATTGCTACTGCTACTATTATTTTTCCTACTATTAATACTACTACTACTACGACTACAACTACAAATGCTACTACAATAATTTCTATTACTACTATGGCCACTACTACTACTACTACTATTTCTACTAGTGTTGTTGTTGCACCTAGAGCTACTACTACTACAACAACTACTACTACCACTACTACCACCACCACTACTACTCCTACTATTGTTACAACAGCTATTGCTACAACTAATACTCTTACAACTTCTCCTACTACTATTACTATTCCTACTAGTATTACAACTACTACTACTACTGCTGCTTCAATTGCTACTACTACTTCTGCTTGCTACTACTACTACAACTACGATTACTACAACTAGTAATATTACTGCTACTACTGCTACTACTGCTATTACTACTACTACTACTACTGGTCCTACTATAACTAAACAACTGCTACTGCTACTGCTGTTGCTGCTACTACTACTATTGTTCTTGCTACAACTATTACTTCTACTACCGCTATTGCTGCAACTACAACTACTATTGCCACAACAACTAAGACCACTACCACCACTACTACTGCTACAACTACTACAACTATAGCTTCCACTACTACTACTCTATTGCTATAACAACTACTACTACCACTACTACCACTACTACTTCTACTACTACTTTGACCACTACTACTACTACTACTACTGTTATACTACTATTATTGCTACTACTATTATTGATGTTGCTGCTACAACTACTACTGATGCTACCGCTACTACTACTACTACAGCTACTACTACAACTACTACAACTATAGCTTCCACTATTACTTCAACTGCTATTGCTATAACTACTACTACTACCACTACTACCACTACTACTTCTACTACTACTTTGACCACTCCTACTACTACTACTACTGTACTACTATTATTGCTACTACTATTACTGATGTTGCTGCTACAACTACTACTGATGCTACCGCTACTATTGCTACTACAGCTACTACTGATGCTACTACTACTACTACTCCAACTACGACTACTGCTCTTGTTACAACTATTGCTACTATTAGTACGACTATTTCTACTACTGTTATTGCTACAACTGCTACTGCTATAGCTACCAGTGTGACTACGATTGCTACTACAACTACTAAGACTACTACTATTACTATTATTGTTGCTACTACTCCTACAACTACAGCTTCTACTACTGCTTCTACTACTACTGCTGCTCTTATTACAACTACTGCTACTACTCCTACTACTACTACTGCTATTACTACTACTACTGTTACTACTACTACTATTGGTGCTGCTACTGTTGCTACAACAATAACAACAACAACTACTAATAATAGTACAACAACTGCTACTGTTACTACTCCTACTACTATATGTAATACAACTACTATAACAACTATTACTACTAAGAATACTGCTGCTGCTACTACTATTATAACTACTACAACAACTACTACTACTCTTACTGCTACTACTGCTGTTGCTACTACTACAACCGCTACTATTAACACTACTACTGCTACTACAGCTGTTGCTAATGCTACAACCGCTACTATTAACACTACTACCGCTACTACTGCAACTATGACTACTATTACTACTGCAACTGCTACTACTAATACAACCACCATTAGTACTACTACTACAAATTCCACTACTACTACTGCTGCGGCTGCTGCTGCTGATGTTGCTGCTAATACTACTACTACTGCAACAACTACTACTGTTGTTGCTACTGCTACAGCTACTGCTACTACCACTACTACTGCTACTTCTACTACTTCAACTGTTGCTGCTGATGCTGCTGCTAGTACTAATACCACTACAACAACTACTACTGTTGTTGCTACTACTACAGCTACTGCGACTACCACTACCACTACTACTACTACTACTACAAATGCTACTACTTCTTCTGCTACAAATGCTACGACTACGTCTACTGCTACTGCTACTACTTTCCCAACAACTTCGACTAGTGTAACTACTATTGCTTCTTTTGCTACTGCTATGACTACTACTACTACTTCTCCTACTTATGCTTGGGCTACTACTACGATAGCTACTACTACTACTTCTACTACTCCTACTACTGCTGCTGCTACAACAACAACTACTACTACCTTGACTGATAAAGCTACTACTACTACTTATATTGATGCTACTACAGCGACAACAGCTATTATAGCTACCACTATTACTATTGGTACTATTGCTACCACTATTGCTACAACTACAACTGCCCTTGCTGCTACAGCTACTCTGACTACTACAACTTCTACCCCTACCACTACAACTTCTACTACGCCTACTACTACAACTACTACTACAATTTCTGCTACTATACTTTTACTACTATTACAACTACGACTACTACTACAACTACTACTATTCGTGGTGTTCTTATAGCTGCTGCTACTACTACTACTACTTCTCCTACTTCTATGACTACTACTACTACTACAACTACTATAACTACTGCTACTGCTGCAACTAATATTACTACTATAACTGCAACTACTACAATAACTACAACTGCAACTAGTGCTATGGCTACTACTACTGCTGCTACTATTACTAATACTACTACTACTGCTCCTGCTACTTCTACTACACCTACTAATACAACTGTTGCTGCTGCTGCTGCTCCTCTTCAATTATCACTATTGCAACTAATTCTTCTACTCCTAGTGCTACTATTACTACTACTCCTGCTACAACTACAACTACTATTATTTTCACTAATGATACTGCTACTGCTACTCTAACTACTACTGTTGCTACCCCCTCTACCACTGCTACTTGTAATACAGTGGCTGCTATTGTTGCGATTTCTTCTTCTGCTACTACTACCGCTATAACTACTATTACTGCTACTACTTCTAATACTATTACGGCTTCTACGACTACTACTATGAATACTACTATGACTACTACTACTGCTACTACTATTTCTACTACTACTACTACGACTACTACTAATCCTAATACTACTACTTCTGCTAGTACTACTACTACTACTACTACTACTACTACTACTACTACTACTACTACTACTACTACTACTACTACTACTACTACTATGACTACTACTACTACTACTACTACTACTACTACCACCACTACTGCTACTATTACTACTAATACTATTGCTACTTCAACTATGACTACTATTTCTACTACAACAACAACTCTTACTACTTCTTTTACTACAACAACTGCCACTACTACTACTACTACAAGTTCTGCAATTGCTACTACAACTTCTATTGCTTCTACTACTATTACTACTCAAACTACAACTACTACAACAATAACAACTACTAGTACTACTAATGTTAATGCTACAACGCCTGCCATGACTACTGCTACTGCTACTTCTACGACTGCTACTACTTTTGCTATTATTGCTACTACTACTACTACTTCTACTACTGCCACTACTATTACTACTAGTACTACTCCTACTACAGTTAAAACTATTTTAGCAGTTACTACTGCTACTACTACTATTATCACTATTACTACTACTATTACTGTTACTGCTGCTATTGCTGCCACTATTACTACTGCTGCTACTGCTACTGCTACTACTACTACAACTACGCCCACCACTAAAACTACTACTACTACTTCTACTGCTGTGACTATAGCTACTACTGCTATTATCACTACTAATACTACAACTATTGCTACTATTGCTACTACAACTACTACAGCTATAACTTCCCAAGCGGCGATAGCAACTATTACTACTACTACTCTACTCTTTCTACCACTACTTCTACTACCCTTACTACTACTACAACTACAAGAAATTTTTGCTACTACTACTTTTACTACTACTACTACTATAACTACTACTACTCCTGCTGCTACTACAGCTGCTGCAACTACGACTACTATGACTACTACTACTACTATTACTTCTAGTAATTCTATGACTACTGCTACTACTACAACTACAGTTAGTACCACTACTGCTACAACTAATATTACTACTACAATAGCAACTACTGCAACTAATGGTACGACTACAACTACTAAAGTTAATACTACTATTACTACTATTACTGCTCCTTCTACTACAACTACTGCTACTACTACAAGTATTGCTGCGACTACTACTACTACTACTGCTGCTCTACTACTATTAATATTGCTACTATTTCTCCTACTCCTACTGCTACTATTATAATTACTCCTACTACAACTACAACTACTATTATTTTTACTTAATGATACTCCTATGGCTACTGCTCCCATTCCTACTACTACTACTACTACTGCAACTACAACAGCTACTCCTACTACTACTGCTCTTGCTCCTTCGACTATTGCAACTACTAATACCACTACTACTAATATAGCGGCTACTACTATTGCTTTTACTAATCCTGGTACTACTATGGCTACAATTACTACTATGACTACTTCTACTACTATTATGACTTCCACGACTACTTCTACGACTACTACTACTACTTCTACGACAACGACAACTACAACTACCACTAAAGTTACTACTTCTACTACTACTGCTACTACTACAATTACTATTGCCTCTACTGCTGCTACTACTCTATTGTGTTGTAACTACAACTACTGCTACTACTACTTCTACTCCTACTAACTCCTACTTCTACTACTACTACTAGTGCTACTACTCCTGTTGCTACTACTGCTATTACTACTACAACTACTGCAGCAACTACTATTTCTTCGACCCCTACAACTACTGCTACTTTTTCTGGTACTGCTAATAATGCCACTAGTACTACCACCACTATTTCTACGACTGCTACTTTTGCTACAACAACAACAACTATTAAAACTAATACTACTACAGCTACTACTACTACTGCAAGGTCTTCTCCTACTATTAATATTACTACTACTAGTACTGCATCTGTTACTACTACTGCTACTACAACTACTACTAATACACTTGCTGCTGCTCCTTGTACCACTAGTTCTAATACTACTACTGCTACTACTGCTACTACTACTACTGTTGGCACTACAACAAAAATAATAACAACTACTACTACTACTACTATTAATGCTATAATTATTTCGGTTGCAACTGCTGTTATCGCTAGTATTACGAATCCTAAGACTACTGCAACTGCTACTACTATTGCTTCAACTACTACTACTACTACTACTACTACTACTACTACTACTACTACTACTAATTCAACTGCTACATTTACTACTAGTGTTACTACTACTACTGCTGCAACTACTTTTACTACTGCAACTGTTGCTACTACTTTTACTACTTCAACTGTTGCTACTACTAATGCTACTGCTACTACTACTACCCCAACTACTAAAACTATTACCACTACTAGTACTACGTAGCTACAACTGCTACTACTTCAACTATCGCTACTACTCCTACTACTGCTACTACTGCTACTACTACTACTACCACTGCTGCTGCTACTACTACTACTACTACTAATACTACTACTACTTCAATTATTTCTGCAACTACTACTTTTACTACCAATAGTACAACTACTACTATTACTCCTACCACTGTAGCAGCTCTTGCGGCTGCTACTTCTACTCCTATGACTTCTCTAGCTACTACGACTATTGCTACTACTACTATTTCTAGTATTAATTCTACTACGACTGCTATGACTACTACTATTGTTCCTTATGCAAATGCTACAACTACTGCTGCTACTACTAGTAATTCTACTACTCCTGCTCTTACTACTAATGCTACTACTACTACTACTAATACTGCTACTACTCCTACTACTACTACTGCTACTATTACTTCTACTACTAGGGCAACTACTTCCACTAGTACTCCGGCTATTACTACTACCACAACTACTATTATTTTTACTAATGATATTCTTACTACTACAGTGACTACTACAACTTCAACTTCTATTACTACAACTGCTACTTCTATTACTACTGCTACTGCTACTACAATAACTACTACTACTCCCGCGATTGCTTCTCCAACAACTATTGCAACAGCTAATACTACTAGCACTACTCCTATTACCATGATTAAAACAATCGGTACTACTATTACTACTACTACCCCTACCTCTATTGTTGCTGCTACTGTTACTACTACTTTTACTAGGACCACTACTACCAGTACTACTACTGCTACTACTTTTACTACTACTACTACTACTACTACTACTACTACTACTACTACTACTACTACTACTACTACTACTACTACTACTACTATTGCAACTACTGCTACTGTTGTTCCTTGAACTACTAGTCCTACTACAACTACTAATACTACTACTACTCCAACATCTGCTACTAATACAACTACTACAACTAATACCACTACTAAAAGTACTACTACTATTAATACCACTACTACGACTGCTATCATTTCTGCTACTACTATGGCTACTACTACTGCTAATACTACTGCTACTACTACTACAACTACTCCTACTACTACTACTACAACTACTACTAGCACTTCTACTCCTACAACTACTACAACTTCTGCGAGTACTACAGCTACTTCTTCTTCTTCTACTACTACTACTAATACTACTGCTACTACTACTGCTGCTGCTAGTGCTACTACTACTGCTACTTCTTCTACAATTACAATAACTAAGCCTACTTTTGTTTCTGCGACTACTACTCCTACTACTACTTCTACAACTACTATAACTACTACTACCACTACTACTGCTTGCTACTACTTCCACAACTACTACTACTACAACTACTACAACTACAACCTCCGCTATAACAAGTGCTACTACTGCTATTGCTACTACAACTATTAATACTACTACTACAACTACTACTATTGCTACTATGGCTGTTAATACTACTACTACTATTACTGCGGCTTCTGCTACTACAACAACTACTACTACTACTTCTACTACTACTACTATAGCTACAACAAGTACTATGGCTATTGCTGCTACTACTACTACAACAACTGCCAGTACTTCTACTGCTACTACTATTACTACTTCTACTAATCCTACTCCTGCTACTATTGCTACTTCAATTACTATTGCTACTACTGCTACTACTTCTACGACTACTACTGCTTCTACGACTACTACTGCTGCTGCTACTACTACTACTATGACTACTACAGCAACTATTACTTTTACTACAACTACTACTACTGCTACTACTACCACTACTACTACTAATATTGTGGCTACCCCAGTTTCTATTACTACTTCTACTTCTACAACTGCTAGTGTAACTACTACTGCTACTTTTTCTACTTCTACTAAGGCTTCTACGACCGCTACAATTACACCAACAACAACTACTACAACTACTACTTTTGCTACTATAGCTACTACTTCTGCTACTGCTGCTACTACTACAACTAACACTTCTACTACTACTTCTACTAGTACTTCTACTACTACATTTACTAATACTACTGCTACTACTACAACAACAATAACGACCACTCCTCCTACTACTGCAACTACTGCTACTAGTACTACTATGACGACAATTTCTTCAAATACTGCTACTACTAGTACTGCTAGTGTTATACCTTATACTACTACTTCACCTATTCCTACTATTACTACTCCTCCTACTACCATTTCTACAATAATCACTACTGCTACTACTGATACTCCTACTACAACTGCTATAACTACCACTTCTACCTCTTCGACGGCTACTTCTATTGCTATAACTACAAATGCTACTACTACTACTACTACTCCTAATGCTGCTACGACTACCACAACTACAAGTACTACAACTACTACTACTTCAGCCAATATTTCTATGACAACAACAATTACTACATCTACTACTTTGACTATTACTACTACTAATAGTACTACTACTACTGCTGCTACTACTACTACTACAAGTGCAACAACAACTACTACTACTTCTATTTTTTGTACTACTACTAGTACTTTTGCAACTACAACTACTACTATTGGGACTACCGCTGCTACTGCTACTACTACAACCACTACTATGGCTAGTACTACTGCTGCTACTACTATTAAGACGAATACAACAACTACTATTTCTGCTACTACTGCTACTACTGCTTCCCCTACTACTACTAATTCTGCTACTACTACTGCAGCTACTACTATTGCAACAACTACTATGGCTACAACTACTACTATGACTACTACTACAACCACTACCGTCCCTCCTACTACTACTACAGCTACTACTACTTCTCTTACTTCTACTGCTACTACTAATACTAGTACAACTACTTCTGCTACTACTACTATTGCTACTACTGCTGCTGCTACAACAACAACAACTACTGATACTACTACTAATGTAGTACTACTACTAATACTACTAGTACTGCTGCAACTGCTGTTACTACTTCACCTATTACTACTACTTCTGGTACTACAACTACAACTTCTGCTCCTACTACTACTGTCACTACTACTACTACTTCAACTAGTTTCACTGCTACTACTTTCTCTACTACTGCTACTATTGCTACTACGAGTACTACTGCTGATTCAATAGCAACTATTTGTACCATTACTAGAACTACTTCTACTACCACTGCTACTACTCCTAGTTCTACTACTAGTACTTCTACTCCAGCATGACAAGTACTGCTACTACAGCTACTGCTACTACTACTACAACTTCTCCTACTACTACTAGTAATGCGATGACTATCGGTATGGTAACTACTGCTACTACTGCTTCCGCTACTACGACTACTACTACTACTGTTACTACAAATAATTCTGCTACTACTTCGACTATACCTACCATTACTACTGCTACTACTAAAATTATTGCTACTACTACTACTGATGTTACTGTTACTACTACTACTATTGCTACCACTACTACTGCTACTACTGCTGCTATTACTAGTACTATAATTATTGCCTCAACTACTGCTACTGCTACAATTACTACTACTGGTACTACTACAATTGCTGCTGCTGCTTCTACTACGACTACTTCTACTCCTACTAATACTACTGCTTCCACTACTACTACTGCTAATGTTGCTGCAGGTACTAATATTTCTTCTACTACAACTACTAATACAACTACTAATGCTAGGACTACTACTTCTGCTACTACTATTGCTATTACTACTACTACTAATACTTTTGCTACAACTGCTATTGTTGCTACAACAATAACAACTACTACTACTACTACTACTACTACATCTACCACTACTTCTGCTACCACCACTACTACTACTGCTACTGCTACTACTACTATGAGTACTATTGCGACTATAACTGCTACTACTACTATTATAACTACTACTACTACTACTACTACTACTACTGTTGCTACTACTTCTGCTGCTACTGCTACCACTACTACTACTACTACTACTACTACTACTGCGCTACTACTGCTCCTATAGCTACTACTAATAGTACTACCGCTACTACTGCTATTATGATGACTACTACATCTACTATTACTACTACTAATACTACTATTATTACAAACACTACTACTATTTCTCCTACTACAACTACAACTAATATTACTGCTACTGCTACTGTTGCTTCTACTACCACTATTTCTGCTACTACTATAGCTACAACTGTGACTGCTACTAATGCTGCCACTACATCTACTGCTACTGCTACTACTTCTCCTACTACTTGTACTACTATTACTGCTATTACTTCTGCTGCTACTGCTACCACTACTACTACTACTGCTGCTGCTACGACTACCGCTACTACTACTGCTACTACTACTTGTACTACTACTTCTCCTACTTCTCGTACTGCTCCTACTACGACAACTACTACTACTACTGTTGCTAGAACTTTTGCTACTACTATCCCGACTGCTAAAACTACTACTACTACTTCTACTCGTACAACTTTGGCTACTGCTACTTCTTTTAATACTACGACTGTTGCTACTACAACTTCTACTAATACCGCACCAACTACTACTATTATTGCTAGTAGAACTTCCACTGCTACTGCTACCACAAAAACAACAACTACTGCTACTACTATTACGACTACTACCACCAAAACTACTACAGCTCCTGCTACTACTACAACTACTGCCCCAACTGGTACTATTGATACACCAACTACTACTACTAATTCTACTACTAGTACTCGTGTTACTCCTACAATTGCAACTACTGCTGTATCTACTGCTGCTACTCCAACTACTACTACTACTTTTGCAGCTTGTACCACTATGACTGCTACAACAATGATAAGTACTACTTTCGCTACTATTTTTGCTGCAGCTACTACTACTACTATTATTGCGACTACTGCTAGTATTGCTACTACTACAACTACTACAACTTGTGCAATAACTACAACTTCTACTATAACTACAACTACTACTACTTCTACTTCAAATACTGCAATGGCTTCCACTAGTACTTCTCCTACTACCACCACTGCTACTAACACAACTGCTACAACTACTACTACTAATGCTGCTACTGCTACTGCTACTACCACAACTACTACTATAGATGGTACTGTTACTCCATCTGCTACAAATACAACTTCTCCTACTACTAGTACTTCTGCTACTACTACTGCTGTTGCTTCTCCTACTACTACTCCTACCGCTGCTGCTGCTGCTACTGCTGCTAATACTACTGCTACTGTTTCTACTACTACTACTTCTTCTACTATAACTATTGCTACTAGAACTACTATGGCTACTACTACAACTACGACTACTATTATTGCGACCGGTGATACAACTGCTCCTACGACTACTACTTTAGCCACCACTACTACTACAGCTACTACTACTATAACTACTACTACTAATACTACTACAACAATTGCTACTATTACTGCTGCTGCAATTACTACTACAACTACTACCGCCGCTACTACTACTATGACTATTGCTACACTAATACTACTATTGTTATTGCAGCTACTACTACTACTACAATTGCTGCTACCACTATTACAACTAGTACTATTACAAATGCTAAGACAACTACTGCTACTACAACTACTACGACAGCAAATACCACTACTACTACTACTTCTACAACAAAAACAACAACAACTACTACGACTACTCCTAATGCTACTACTGCTACTGCTACTACTACTGCTACAACAAAAACAACAACAACTACTACGACTACTCCTAATGCTACTACTGCTACTGCTACTACTACTGCTACAACTACTGCTATTGCTACTACTACTACAACACCTAATACTACTTCTACTACTGCTACTATTACTACTACCACCACTACAGCTTCTACTACTACTACTACTTCTACTACAATAACTACAAGTACTACTACAACTACTTCTGCTACTACTACTACTAGTACTACAACTATTGTTGTTGCTACTGCTATACTGCTACTACTACTACTTCTACTATTGCTATTGCTACTGCTATACAGCTACTACTACTACTCTTACTACTACTACTACTACTACCTCTACTTTTGCTGCTGCTACTATTACTTCTACTTCTACTATAACGACCACTAGTATTACCGCTACTACTTCTGCTACCACTACTACTGCTACTACTACTACTACTACAACTACTACAACTAACACTACATGCACTACTATGGCTACTAGTACTACTATTACTACTACTTTTACTAACACTACTACTGCTACTGCTGCTGCCGCTGCTACTTCTGCTGCCCCTACCACTATTACTGCTACTACTACTACTACTTCTTCTACAAATATCACATGTGTTATTACTGCTACTACTACTACTACAACCACTACTGCTACAACAATGACTACTTCGGCTGATGCTGCTACTACTACTACAACTTCTAGTAATATTGAGACAGCTACTAATGCTGCTGCTTTTGTTGTTGGTGCAACTACTACTATTGGAACTGCTGCGTCTACTACTACTGATACTATTGTTGCATCTTCTACTACTTCTGTTACTCTTGCTACTGCTACTACTAATACTACTACTAGTTTTGCTACTGGTGCTACTATTGCTACTACTACTGTAGCTACGGCTACTACTATTACTGTTGCCACTACTTCAACTACTACTACTGCTGTTGTTGCTGCTACTACTACTACTGCAACCACTACTACTGTTACTACTGCTGCTGCTGCTAGGTCTGTTGCAACTACTATTACTATGACTGCTACTACTTTTTCCTCCCGCTGCTATTATTGTTACTACTACAACTACAACTAATAATATGACTGCTAGTAGTACTACTACTATGACCATTGCTGCTACTGTTGTTACTACTACCACTGCAGATGTTGTAATTGCTAATATTGCTAGTACTAATACTACTAATACTACTACTACAACTACAAATGCCACTACTACTACTTTTACTACTACTACGACTACTACTACTACTACTATTACTACAACTACTACTATTTCTACTAGTACAGATATTGCTGCTACTACTACTACTACTACTGCTACTACTACTACAACAATTACAACAACAACAACTACTAGAACTACAACTATTACTATTATTGCAGTTGCTGCGTCAACTACTAGTCTTACAACTTCTTATACTAATATTACTAACGCTACTACTAATATAGCAACTACTACCGCTGCTGCTTGAACCACTACTACTACTTCTGCTAATACTACTACTACTACTAGTACTACTATTATTAAACAACTATTGCTCCTACTGCTGTAGCTACTACTACTACTAACATTGTTACTGCTACAACTATCGGTGTGACTACTACTGCTACTATAACTACTAAGACTACTACTACTACTACTACTACTACTACTATTGCTACTCTTACTGCTACTACTACCACAGCTTCTCCTACTACTTCTACTGCTACTGCTGCTGTTACTACTACTACCACTACTACTTCTACTACTACTTTGACTACTTCTAATACTTCTACTGCTACTACTGCCATTATTGCTACTACAGCTACTGATGCTACTGCTACTACGACTAATGATGCTACCCGTACTACAACTACTACTGCTACTACTGTTGCTACTACTACTCTTGCTCAAACTACTACTACTGTTTTTATTACAACAACTGCTGCTACTACCACTGCTATTGCTGCTACTCCTAATAGTACTACTACTGCCATCATTACTACAATTACTGTTGCTGCTACTTCTACTACTACTACCACTACTATGACTATAAGTACAACTACAACAACTACTATGACTACAATGACTACTACTGCTATGACTAGTACTTCTGCTAGTACTATTACTACTACTACTACTACTTCTGCTGTTATTGCTACTGCTGCTACAACTGCTACTGCTATTACAACAATAACTACAACTACAACTAACACTACTACTACTACTACTACTACCACTACTATTACTACTATGGCTGCTGCTGCTGCTACTACAACTATCATAACTACAACTAACAACTACTAGTATAATCGCTACTACTAATAAGAATACTACTTCTGCGACTACTACTATAACTACTACAATAGCTACTATTACTACTGCTGCTACTACAGCTACACTACTGCTACTAGTAATACTACTTCTGCTACTGCTGCTACTACTGCTGCTGCTGCTATTACAGGTACAAATGATACATTCACTATTACTACCACTACTACAACTTCAGCTACTACTACTACAAATATTACTGCTACTCCTACATTTGATGCTGCTTCTAATACTACTACTATTATAACTACAACTACTGTTGCTACTACTACTACTACTACTGCTGCTACTACTACTACTACTATTACTACTACTACTGCTGCTGCTGCTACTTCTGCAACTAATGCTACCACTACAGCTACTGCTACTACTATGACTTGCCCTACTACTTCTGCTACTGTTACTACTATTGCTTCTATAACTACTGCTACCACCGCTACTACTACTACTACTTCTACCTCTACTACGGCTGCGAATATGACAGCTACTTCAACTACTTCTACTACTACTATTGCTCCAACAACTACTACTACTACCCCGACTGCTAAAACTATGACTACTACTTTTATTGCCGCTACTACAGATACTTCTGCCATTATCATCACAACTATTGCTTTTGCTACTATTGTTATGTACTGCTACAACAACTACTATAGCAGCAACGGCCCATGATGCTACAACTACTATTGCTACGACAACTTCTACTTCTACTGCTACGACTACTTCTACGATTACTACTACTACTACTTCCACTACAACCTCTACTACTACTTTGACTACATCAACTACTAATACTATTACTTCTGCTACTACTACTACTACTACTACTACTAGTGTTGCAATCACTAATACTACTACCACTACTACTACCATTACTACTAATACATCTACGACTACTATTTCTACGACAACTGCTACTACTTCCACTTCTTGTCCTACAACTACTACCACTACTACTGCTACGGGTACTACTACTACTACTACAAGTTCGGCAGTTGCCACTACTGCTTCTACTGCTACTACTACAACTACTGCGACTTCTGCAACTATTGAGACTACTATTAATAGTACAACTACTACTTCTGTTATTGCTACTACGGTTGCCACAACAACTACTACCACTACTTCTACTACTACTTCTACTTCGGCTACTATTGCCACTTATAGTACTACTTCTACTATTGCACTACTATTACTACTGTTACTACTCGTACTACTACTAAAAATACTTCTAAAATTACAACTGCTCTAACTACTACCACTACTACTACTACTACTACTACCGTTGCTACTACAGATATTATCGCTAGTACTGCTACTGCTACTACTGTTACTACTACTAATGCTGTTGCTGCTGCTACATCTACTGTTGTGACTACAACTACTACAACTACGACCGCCCATATTACTATGGCTACTATTGCTACTATAACTTCTACTCCTGCTACTACTACTTCTACGACCCCTACTACTACTACCACTACTACAATTTCTGCTACAACTACTTTTACTACAACTACTACAATGACTGCTACTACAACTACTACTACTCGTGCTGCTACTGTGGCTACCGCCACTGCAGCTTCTGCTACTACAACTACTGCTTCTACAACTTCTACAACTACTGCTGCTATTGCCACTGTAGCTACTAATACTACTTCTACTACTACTACTACTACAATTTCTACAACTGCTACTGCTACAACTATTGCTACTACTGCTACTGCTTCTACCGCTACTTCTACTACTACTGCTACTACGGCTTCTACTACAACTACTACTACTTCTACTACTACTATTACTACTATTGCTAGAACAACTACTATAGCTATTGCTACTACTACAACTACATCTGCTATTGCTACTTCTGGTGTTACAAGTACTGCTACTTCTACTACTACTACTAATGGTAGTATTGCTACTACTACTTTAACTACTGTTGCTCCTTCGGCTACTACTGTTATGCCTACAACTATTGCTGCTACTACTACAACTACGACTACTACTACAACTACTGCTACTACTACTAATACTACTACCACTACTACTACTAATACTGCGGCTACCACAGTTGCTACTACTACTACATCTACTACTACTACTTCTGCTTCTCCAACTGCTACTACAACTACTACAGTTACCTCCTCTTCTGCTACTATGGCTGCTTCGACCACTACAATTATGACAACTACTACTACTTCTACTACTTCAGCTGCTACTACTACTACTCCTTTCGCTACTACTACTACTGCTGCTACTACTACTACTAATTCTACTACTACTTCTGCTACTACAGCTACTACTCCTACTATTACTACTACAACTACTATTACTAATACTCCTACTGCTACTATGATAACTACTACTACTCCTCCTACTACTACTACTATGTCTTCAACTACTACCATTACTACGACTACTATTTCTTTTACCACTAATACTATATTATTGTTGCTGCTGCAATTGCTATAGCTGCTACAACTACTGTTATTTTTGCTACAACACCTATTACTACTAATTCAACTACTGCTGCTAATACTAATACTACTGCTACAGCTTATACCACCACTTGTCCTAGTCCTACCACTACTCCTACTCCTACTACCATTTCTACTACAACCAATGATGCTACTGCTGATACTTTTACTGTAACTTTACTACTACTACTACTTTTACTTCTTTTTTGGCTACTTCTGTTGCTATTACTACCACTGTTACTACTATTGCTACTACTACTACTGCTACTGCTACTACTTCTACTACTACTACTTCTACTGTTGCTACGACTACTATGATAACTGACTACTAGTACTACATGTACTACTACTTCAGCCGCTATTTCTACGACTACCACTACTACTGAATGTACTACTTCTACTATTATTACTACTACTAGTACTACAAGTACTAGTATTACTACTACTACTGCTCCTACTAATACTACTACTACTACTACTACTTCTATTTCTAGTAGTACTACTACTACTTTTGCAACTACAACAACTGCTAGTGGGACTACTACTACCACTACTACTACTAGTACTACTACTACTACTATTACGACGAATACAACTACTACAACTACTATTACTACTTCTGCTATTACTACTAATTCTGCTACTACAACTACTACTACTATTACAGCTACTACTACTACTATTACAGCAACACTTACTACGGCTACAACTACTACTGCGACTACTATTACAACTACTACCGCAACAACTACTGCTACTACTACTACATCTGCTACTGCTATAGCTACTGCTGCAACTGCTACTACTACTACTACAACAACTACTACAGCCACTGCTACTTCTACTACTTCTGCTACTACAACTGTAACTACTACTACCACTACTTCTCAGACTGCTCCTATAGCTACTACTGATACTACTACTGCTACTACTGGTACTATTACTACTATTGCTGCTACTACTGTTACTACTAATACTACTACTATTACTGCTACTACTACTACTCCTACTACAACTACTACTAATACGACTATTGCTGCTATTGCTGAGGCTATAGCCAATACTACTACTTCTATTGCTGCTACTGCTACTGCTGCTTCTACTGTCGCTACTACTCTAGTACTACTAGGACTACTACTACTAAAATTGTGCTTGCTACTATTGTTCCCACTACATCTAGTGCTACCACTACTACTCCTACAACTTCTACTAAGGTTACTGCTATTGCTTCTGCTACTACTGCTACCACTACTATTACTGCTGTTGCTGCTACAACTAGTGCTACTACTACTCCTACTACTTCTACAACTACTACTTGTCCTAGTTCTCCAACTGCTGCTACTACGATAGCTACTACTACTATAGCTACTAATTCTACAGCTACTGCTACTACAACTACTGCTATTACTACCCCGACTACTAAAACTACTACTACTCCTTCTACTCCTACCACTTCGGCTACTACTGCTTCTTCTACTACTATGATTGCTGCTACTACAGCTTCTACTAATACCGCTCCAGCTACTACTACTACTGCTACTGGAAATCCCGCTACTACTGCTACTATGACAAGAACTACTACTGCTCCAACTACTACTACTACTACCACCACAACTACTACAGCTTCTGCTACTACTACAACTACTACCACAATTGGCACTACTGATACTCCAACTACTACAACTACTACTACTAACTCTACTACTACTACTACTATTGTTGTTTCTCCTACTGCTACAACTACTGCTTCAACTGTTGCTACTACTCTAACTACTACTATTAATTCTGCTGCTGCTACCACTATGACTTCTACTACTACATCTACTACTACTATGGATGCTACGACAGCTACAACTACTACAAGTACTACTTTCACTACTACTTCTGCTGTTACTGCTGCTACTACTATTACAGCAACTGCTGCTAGTACCACTACTACTACAACTCCGGCAACTTGTGCTATAACTGCAACTTCTACTACAACTACTCCTACCACTACTTCTACTTCAACTATTGCTACTACTTCTACAATGACTTCTTCTACTAGTACCACTGCTACTACAACTGCTACTACCACTACTGCTACTACTACTCATGATGCTACTGCTATTGCTACTACTACTACCACTACTACTACTACAAATGCCATTATTACTGTTTCTCCTACAACTACAACATTTCCTACTCCTACTACTTCTGCTACTACTACTAATACTACAACTACTACTACTACTACTACTATTGCTATTACTACTACTACTTCTCCTACTACTAGTACTTCAGCTACTATAACTACTGCTATTTCCACTGCTACAACTATAACTGTGACTCCGACTACTACTATAACTGCTACCTCCACAACTACTACTACTGCTTCTTCTGCTGCTACTACAGCTACTGCTACAACTACTACTGCTAATACTACTACTCCAACTACTACTACTACTCCAACTACCAGTACTGCTACAACTACATTTACTACTTCTCCTACTACTACTACTTCTGGTACTACTGCTGCAACTTATATTAATACTACTACTTTTACTACTAGTACTTCCTCTACTACTTTCACTGCTACCACTTTTGAAACTACTGCTACTGCTGCTATTGCTACTACTACCATTACTAGTACTACTTCTGCCGCCACTGCTACTGCTACTACTACTTCTAGTACTACTACTACTGTTGTTACTCCAACTACTACAACAACTGCTTCAAATGCTGCTACTACTCCAACTAGTAAGACTACTTTTGCTGCTATAACCACTATGACTTCTGCTACTACTTCTACGCCTACCATGGATGCTATGATTGCTACAACTACTACAACTTCCGCTACTACCTCTGCTGCTATTGCTACTACGACTAGTGCTAGTACAACTACTACTACAACTTTGCAACTTGTGCTATAACTACAACTTCTACTATAACTAAAACTACTACTACTTCTACTTCAACTATTGCTACTGCTTCTAGTATGACTTCTCCTACTACTACCATTGCTGCTACTACTCCTACTACCACTACTACTGCTGCTGTTGCTATTGCTATTCCTACTACCACTACTACTACTCCAGATGCTACTATTACTGCTTCTGCTACAACTATAACTTCTCCTACTACTATTACTTCTGCTACTACTATTGCTACTGCTACTACTACTACCACTACCACTACTGCTGCTGCTGCTGCTGCTACTGCTGCTACTACTTCTCCTACTACTACTATGACTATAACTACTATTGCAACTACTACTGCAACTACTTTCGCCACTACTACTACTACTACTACTACTACTTCTGCTACTACTACAGATATAGTTGCAATTGCTACTACTACTACTCCTACTTCTACTGCTACTACTAATACTACTACCACTACTGCTATTACAACTACAACAACTACTACTACTATAACTACTTCTACTATTGGTATGACTGTTACTAACATGGCTCCTACTATTAACACTACTAGTACTGCTACAACTACTATTACTACTTCTCCTACTACTACTACTTCTGGTACTAGTGATACAACTTCGCTACTACTACTACCTTTACCACTACTACTACTTCTACTACCTTCACTGCTACGAATTCTGCTACTACGGGAACTGCTACTATAGCTTCTACTACTGCTGATTCAACAACAACTATTGGTACCATCACTAGTACTACTTCTGCTACCAATGCCACTTCAACTACTTCTTCTATTGTTGCAACTACAATGACTACTACTACAGCTATTGCTACTACTACTAATACTTCTCCTACTACTACAACTACTTCTACAACTATTGGTATGGTATCTACTGCTACTACAACTTCTACTACTGCTACTACTGCTTTTGCTACTACGACTACAACTACAACTATTACTACTACTACTTCTGCATCTACTTCGACTACACCTACTATAAGTACTACTACTACAATAATTATTGCCGCTACTGCTACTGAGCTACTGCTACTACTACTACTGATGCAACCACTACTACTGCTACTACTGCTACTACTACTACTCCTCCAACTACTACTGCTACTACTACTACTACTACTCCAACTACTACTGTTGCTATTATTACTACTACTGCTACTGCTACTACTACTCCTCCAACTACTACTGCTGCTATTATTACTACTAGTGCTACTACTACTATTGCTCCCTCTAATACTACTCCTGCAACTTGTACTACTACTACTACTCCTAATGCTGTTGCTACTTCTACCACCACAACAACTACAACTACTACTGCTGCTACAACAACAATTACTACTACTAATACTACTATAACTACAACAACAACACTACTACGAACACTACTACTACTACTACTACTATTGCTAGTACTACGATAACTACAACTATAACTACTACTACTACTTCTAAGACTACTGCTACTTATACTACTACTATAACTACTACAACTACTACGACTACTACGACTGCTACTACTACTAAAACTACTACTAATACTACAACAACTACTACTACTGCTACCGCCCCTACTACTACTACTATAACCACTACTACTGCTCCTACTACTACCACTACTACTACTACTACAACAACTACTACTGCTACTACTAATACTACCACTATTACTACCACTACTACTACTTCTCCTGCTACAACTACTACTAATACAACTACTACTACTACTGATGCTAATGTTGCTGCTAATACTACTACTACTGTTGCTGCTACTGCTACTGCCGCCTCTACTACTACTACGACTGCTACTACCACAAATACTACTACTATTACTTCTGCGACTACTTTGAATGCCACCACTACATCTACTGCTACTACTACTACTTCTCTTACTACTTCTACTACTCTTACCGCTATTGCTTCTGCTCCTTCTGCTCCCACTACTACTAGTACTACTATTGCTACAACTACTGCTACTACTGCTGCTACTGCTACTACTACTATTACGTGTCCTACTTCTCCTACTGTTGCTACCACGATAGCTACTTCTACTATTGCTAATACTTCTACTACTACTACTGCTACAACTACTGTTAATACTACCCTGATTACTAAAACTACTACTACTGCTTCTACTCCCACTACTTCAGTTACTGTTGCTTCTGATACTACTACAGCTGCTGCTACTACAACTTGTACTAATACCACAACAACAACAACAACTAGTACTACTAGAAGTCCCACTGCTACTGCTACTACGACAACAACTGCTACATCTCCTAATACTATGACTGCTACTACCACAACTACTACAATTCCTGCTATTGCTACTACGACAACCTCAATTGGTACTACTCATACTTCAACTATTACAACAACTACTACTCCTTCTCCTATTACTACTACCGTTGTTACTCCTACCGCTATAACAACTGCTTCAACTGCTGCCGCTACTCCAAATACTACTACTACTTCTGTTGCTACTACCACTAAGACTTCTGGTACTTCTACTACTACTACGAATGCTATGACTGCAAAAACTACTACAAGTGCTACTTTCGCTACTACTTCTGCTGCTAATTCTAGTACTACTATTACGGCGACTGGTGCTAGTACTGCTACTACTACTACTACAACTACTACTACTTCTACTTTAACTACTGCTATTGCTTCTACTACTACTTCACCTACTACTACCATTGCGACTACTACTACTACAACAACTATGGCTACTAGAAATGTACTATTACTGCTTCTGCAATAACTATAACTTCTCCTACTACTACTACTACTTCTTCTACTACTGCTGGTCCTCCTCCTACTACAACTACTGCTATTGCTACTACTATAGCTACTACTACTACTGTGACTACTATTACTTCGACTACTGATACCACTGCTCCTACTACTACTACTGCTACTTTTGCTACTACTTCAACTACTAGTACTGCTTCTACTACTACTTCTATTACTACTACCACTGCTACTACCACTGCAACTACTACTACCGTTACAACAACTGCTACAAATGTGGCAACTAATACTACTGCTACTGCTACTACCACTACAACTGCTACTCCTACTACTACTACAACAATTACTACTGTTACTACTACAATAATTACTACTACTACTATTTTTGCCACTATTACTACTATGACTACTGCTACACTAATACTACGATTGTTGTGCTACTATTACTACTACTACTACAATTGCGGCTACTACTATTACTACTACTAAGACAACTACTGCTACTGTAAGAACAATAACAACAACAACAACTACTACTACTACTTCTCCTACAACAAACACAATAACAACTACCACTACTTCTCCTACTACTACTGCTGTTACTGTTACTGCTACAGCAACAACGACTGCTATTGGTATTACTACTACTAATACTAATACTACTTATACTACCACTACTACTACTGCCACTACCACTACTACTGCTACTACTTTTACTGCTTCTACTACAACAATTGCAAGTACCACTGCAACTATTTCTGCTACTACTACTACTGTGATAGTTCTACTACTACTGTTGCTACCACTGATACTACTACCACTATTACTACTACTTCTACTACCACTACTACTACTACTTTTATTGCTACTACTGCTACTGATTCTACTAAAACTACCACTAGTACTACTGCTACTACTTCTGCTTCCCCTACTACTGCTGCTGCTACTACTAATACTACATATGCTACTACTACTACTACTACTACTACTACTCCTACAACTACTACTACTTCGGCTGATGCTGGCACTACAACTACTGCTTCTAGTAATTCTAAGACCGCCACTAATGTTGCTGCTTTTGCTACTGGTGCAACTACTACTACTAGAACAACTATGACTACTACAACTAATACTACTCCTACTTCTTCTACTGCTTTAGCTACTCCTGCTGCGATTACTACTACTAATACTATTGCCACTATTACTACTTCTGCTACTACTACGACTGCTGCTACTACTACTACTATTACGGTTGCTATTGCTTCTACTACAAATGCTGCTACTGCTTCTTCTACTACTACTACAACTACTACATTAACTACCACTACTATTATTACTGCTATTGCTGCTACTACTTTGTTGCTGTCGCTGTTGTAACCACTGGTACTACTACTGCTACTATTTCTTCCTCCTACTACTACTATTGTTACTACTAGTACTACAACTAATAATACTACTGCTAATACTACTACAGCTAGTACTAGTTCTGCTGCTATTACTCCTACTGTTGCTACTACTACTATTATAGATGTTATAACTTGTACAATTACTACTACTGCTACTACTACTGCTACTATTATTTCTGCTACTACTAATACTACTACTATGACTACAACTACAAATGCCACTACAATAACTTCTTTTACTACTGCGGCCACTACTACTATAACAACTACTACCACTACTATTTCTACTAGTACTATTGCTGCACCTACAGCTGCTACTACTACTGCAACTACTACTATCACTACTACTACTACCATCACTACTACTCCTACTACTATTGCAGCAGCTGCTACTACAACTACTACTCTTATAGCTTCTCCTACTACGATTACTATTCCTACTAGTATTACAGCTACTACTACTGCTGCTGCTTGAACTGCTACTGCTACTTCTGCTTGCTACTACTACTTCAACTACGATTACTACAACTACTAATACTACTGCTACTACTGCTGCTGCTACTACAACAACTACTACTAGTCCTACTATAACAAAATAACTGTTGCTGCTTCTGCTGTTGCCACTACTGCTACTATTGTTGCTGCTACAACTATTACCGCTACTACTGCTGCTACTGCAACTACAACTACTACCGCTGCAACTACCTATGTGACTACTATTGCTGCTATAATAACTAAGAATACTATCACCTCTACTACTACTACTACTACTACTACTACTACTACATCTATAGCTTCCACTACTGCTTCTATTGCTATTGCCACAACTACTTCTGCCACTACTACCACTACTACTTCTACTACTTCTTTGACCACTACAACTACTACTATTGCTACTGCCACTACTAATACAACCACCATTACTACCACTACTACAAACTCTCCTACTACTACTACTACTAATACTACTGCTACTATTGTTGCTGCTACTGCTGATGTTGCTGCTAACACAACTACTGCTACAACAACTACTACTGTTGTTGCTATTGCTACAGCTGCTGCTACTACCCCTACAATTGCTACTACTACTACGTCTACTGCTGCTACTGCTACTACTACAAATGCTACCACTACGTCTACTGCTACTACTTCTACTACTACAAGTGCTACCGCTACGTCTACTACTACTACTGCTACTTCCCCAACTACTTCTACTAGTGTAACTATTATTGCTTCTTCTGCTACTGCTATGACTATTACAACTACTATTGCTGCTACTACTACTGCTGCTGTTGCTACTACTACTACTTCTCCTACTTATGCTTGCATTGCTACTACAATAGCTACTACTACTACTTTACTACTCCTACTACTTTTGTGGCTACAACGACAACTATTACTACCTCGACTAAGAAAGCTACTACTGCTACTTATATTGCTGCTCCTACAGCGACTACTGCTATTATTACTACTACTATTACTACTACTACAACTACTACAACTACAACTGCCCTTGCTGCTATAGCCACTATGACTACTACAACTTCTACCCCTACTACTACTACTACTTCTACTACCCACACTACTATCCACTATTATTACTATAATTTCTGCTACTATACTTTTACTACTACTACAACTACTACTATTCCTGGTGTTGCTGCAACTGCTGCTACTACTACCACTACTTCTCTTGCCACTACGACTACTACTACTACTACTACAATTACTGTAACTAGAGCTACTGTTACAACTAATATTACTTCTATAACTGCAACAACTACAATAACCACAGCAGTAAGTACGACTACGACTATGGCTACTACTACTGCTGCTAGTATTACTAATACTACTACTACTGCTCCGGCTACTTCTACTACAGCTACTAATACATCTACTGCATCTACTACTACTCCTACTGCTCCTCTTCAATTATCACTATTGCAACTATTTCTTCTACTCCTAGTGCTACTATTACTTCTACTCCTGCTACAACTACAATTACTATTATTCTCACTAATGATACTCCTACTACTACTGCTACTACTCCTACAACAACTACAACCACTACTTTGACTACCACTGCTGCTGCTCCTTCCACCACAGCTACTTGTAATACAACGGCTACTACTGTTGCTATTTCTTCTTCTGCTACTACTACTGCTACTAGCTCTAATACTACTATAGCTTCTGCAACTACTAATATGACTACTACTACTACTACTACTACTACTACTACTACTACTACTGCTGCTGCTGCTGCTACTACTACTTCTACTACTACTATGACTACTACTATTACTCCTAATACTACTTCTTCTGCTAGTACTGCTACTACTACTACTGCTGCTGCTACAACTACAATGACTACTACTAGTACTAATACTACTACCACTACTGCTACTATTACTACTAATACTATTGGTACTTCAACTATGACTACTATTTCTACTACTACAACAACTATTACTTCTTCTTCTACTACAACAACTGTCACTATTACTACTACTACAAGTTCTGCTATTGCTACTACTACTTCTACTGCTTCTACTGCTACTACTACTACAACTACAACTACAACAACAACAACAACTACTACTACTACTACAAATGCTAATGCCACTACGCCTGCCACGACTACTACTACTGCTACTACTTTTACAACTATTGCTACACTACAACTACAACTACTACTGCCACTACTATTACTGCTAGTACTACTCCTACTACAGCTAAAACTACATACCCAATTACTGCTGCTACTACTGCTATTATGACTACTACTACTACTATTACTGCTACTGATACTACTGCAACCGTTACTACTACTACTGCTGCTACTGCTACTACTACTACAACTACCCCCACTACTAAAACTACTACTACTACTTCTACTATTATGACTATAGCTACTACTGCTATTATCGCGATTCTTACTACTATTGCTACTATTGCTACTACTGCTACTACAACCACTACAGCTACAACTTCCCAAGCGGTTATTGCAACTATTGCTACTACAAGTCTACTCTTGCTACCACTACTTCTACTACCTCTACTACTACTACAACTACAAGAAATTTTTGCCCCTAATGCTTTTACTGCTACTACTACTATGACTACTACTACAACTGCTACTACTCCTGCTGCAACGGTGGCTACTGCCGTTGTGGCCACTACTACTACTACTACTACTTCTAGTAATTCTACGTCTATCGCTACTACTACAACTAGAGTTAGTACTGCGACTACAACAACTAATATTACTACTACAATAGCTACTATGCAACTAATGGTACGACTACTGCTACTACAATTAATACTACTATCGCTATGACTACTGCTAGTAATACAACTACAAATACTACAAATACTACTATTTCTACAATAATTACTTTTACCACTATTACTAATACAACTACTACTATAGTTGCTACTGCAACTACTACTCCTCCTCCTACTACTCCTACTACTACAACAACTACAACTATAGCTACTACTACTACCTTTACTACAGCGACCACCACAACAATTCCTACTTCTACTACTATAACTACAACTACTACGCCTATAGCTACTGCAACAACTCCTACTATCACTACTACTACTACTACATCTAATACTACATCTACCACTACTACTTCCACTTCTACTAATACCACTAATACTGCTACTAGTATAACTACATCTACTATCACCACCACCACCACCACCACCACTACTACTACTACTTCGACTACTACTACTACTACAGCTATTACTTCTACTACTACTATTGCTACTATTACTTATGATGGTACTACTCTGCTACTACTTCTACGGCTATGGTTACTTCTGCTACTACTACTACAATTGTTGCTATTGCTAACGCAATTACTACTACTACTGCTACTACTACTGCTACTACAGTTATTGCTACTGCTACTTTTACAACTACTGCTACAACTTGTACAACTACTATAATTACTACTACTACAACTACAAGAACAATAACAACTACTACACCTACTACAACGGCTACTACTACTATTGTTACTACAATAACTACGCTATCGTGAATACAACAACTACTACTACTCCAACTATTGCCACTACTACTGCCCCTACTATTGCTGCTACTGCTACTACTACTTCCATCACTATAGCTACAACTACAGCTGCTACTGCAACTACAACTACGACTACTACAACTACTTCTACTGTTACAACTACTACTACTACTACTACTACTATTAGGACAACTACTGCAAACGCTAAGACTACCACTGCAACTTTTGCTAGTGCAAGTGCTACAATTGCTACTACTGCTAGTAATACAACTACAAATACTACAAATACTACTATTTCTACAACAATTACTTTTACCACTATTACTAATACAACTACTACTATAGTTGCTACTGCAACTACTCCTCCTCCTTCGACTACTCCTACTACTACAACAACTACAACTACAGCTACTACTACTACCTTTACTACAGCGACCACTACAACAATTCCTACTTCTACTACAATAACTACAACTACTATAACTACTACGCCTATAGCTACTGCAACAACTCCTACTATCACTACTACTACTACTACATCTAATACTACATCTACCACTACGACTTCCACTTCTACTAATACCACTAATACTGCTACTAGTATAACTACATCTACTACCACCACCACCACCACCACCACCACTACTACTACTACTTCGACTACTACTACTACTACTACTATTACTTCTACTACTACTATTGCTACTATTACTTATGCTGGTACTACTCTGCTACTACTTCTACGGCTATGGTTACTTATGCTACTACTACTACAATTGTTGCTACTGCTAACGCAATTACTACCACTACTGCTACTATTACTACTAATACTATTGGTACTTCAACTATGACTACTATTTCTACTACTACAACAACTGTCACTACTACTACTACTACAAGTTCTGCTATTGCTACTACTACTTCTACTGCTTCTACTCCTACTACTACTACAACTACAACTACAACAACAATAACTACTACTACTACTACAAATGCTAATGCCACTACGCCTGGCATGACTACTACTACTGCTACTACTTTTACTACTATTGCTACACTACAACTACAACTACTACTGCCACTACTATTACTGCAAGTACTACTCCTACTACAACTAAAACTACATCCCCAATTACTGCTGCTACTACTGCTATTATGACTACTACTACTACTATTACTGCTACTGCTACTACAGCCACCGTTACTACTACTACTGCTGCTACTGCTACTACTACTACAACTACCCCCACTACTAAAACTACTACTACTACTTCTACTATTATGACTATAGCTACTACTGCTATTATCGCGATTACTACTACTATTGCTACTATTGCTACTACTGCTACTACAACCACTACAGCTACAACTTCCCAAGCGGTTATTGCAACTATTGCTACTACAAGTCTACTCTTGCTACCACTACTTCTACTACCTCTACTACTACTACAACTACAAGAAATTTTTGCTACTAATGCTTTTACTGCTACTACTACTACTATGACTACTACTATGACTACTACTACAACTGCAACTACTACTACTATGACTACTACTACAACTACTACTACTACTATGACTACTACTACTAATGCTTTTACTACTACTATGACTACTACTACAACTCCTATTACTAGTACGACTTCTCCTATTATGACTTCAACTACTACTACTTCTGCTGCTGCTACTGCTGCTACTACTACTACTTCTACTACTGCTACTACACCTAGTACTACTACTTCTACTACTACTACTACAACTACTATTCTACTACTATTACTGCTGCTATTGATAGTACTACTAGTATGACTACTACTCCTGATGCTGCAACTACTACTACTACTACTACTGCTGCTACTATTACTACTACTAATATTATTATTACCACTACTACTACTACTATTATAAATGCTACTTTTACTACCGCTGCTACAGCTACTACTACTACTAATACTACTCTTGCTACTACTACTATTACTACTACTACTACCACTAGTACTACTATTTCTACAACTACTACTGCCACTAGTACTACTGCTACTACCACAATCACTACTACTACTTCTACTACTACAACTATCGCTACTACTATTGCTACTCCAACTACTACTTCGACAATTACTATGACTATGACTATTACTACTATTACTAGCTCTACTACGACAATACTATACTTGTTGCTATTACTGCTACTACCACTATGAGTAATACACCTGCTACTACTACTGCTACTACTTTTGCTACTACAAATATTACTACTACTACTACTACTACTACTACTACTACTACTACTACTACTACTACTTGGACTACTACCACCGCTACAACTATAACTACTACTCCGATTGCTAGAATTACTACAACTACAACTACTACAATAACAACAATTACTACTACTACTACTACAACTACTACTACTTCTACTACTGCTACTATGACATCTACTATGACTGCTGCTACACCTACTACTCCTACAACTACTACTACTACTACAACAACAACTATGACTACTAGTACTACTACTACAACAACTACTTCTTCTTCTACTTCTGCTACTACTACCATGACAACTACTTCTACAACCACTACTGCTACTACTTTTGCTACTACCAATATTGCTATTCATACTACTTCTGCTACTACTATGTCTACTACTACTAATACTACTATTCTTATGACTATTATTGCTACAGCTACTACTACTACAGCTACTACTACTAGCACTACTACTACTCTAATTGCTACTGCTACTACTATTCCTGCTACTGCTACTACTGCTACTTCTGCTGCTGTTGCTACTGTTGCTGCCATAGATACTGCTACTACTGCAGCTACTACAAATAAGACTACTACAACAACTACTATTACCACTACTATGACTGCTGCTACTAGTACAACTACTACCACTGCGACTACTACTACTACTGCTACTACTACTACTAATCCTACTACAATTAGTACAACTGCTGCTGTTGCAGCTACTTCTCCTATAACTACTACTACTACTACAACTGCACCTGCTACTACCATTGCGACTCCTGCTACTACTACAATTATTAGCACTACTGCTACAACTTCTGCTACTTTTACTATTACTACTACTATTGCAACTAGTTCTACTACTACTACCGCTGCTACAACCACTACTACTACTACTGCTACTACTACAACAACTACTACTCCAACTGCTAGAATTACTACTTCTACTACAACTACTGCTACTACAACAACAACAACAACAACAACAACTTCTTCTTCTTCTACTACTACAACTCGTACTACAACTACAACAATAACAACTACTACTACTACTGCTACTACTACTACTACTACTACTTCTTCTACTTCTGCTACAATTACCATGACTACTACTACTACTACCACTACAACTACTGTTGCTGCTACTAATACTACTACTGCTGCTACTGCTATTGCTACAACTCTTACTGCTACTACCCAAACTACTACTATTACTCCTTTTGCTACTACTATTACTGCTACTACTGTTGCTGCTGCTACTGCTTCTACTACTACTGCTGCTACTTCTTCTATTTCTAATACTGCTGCTTCTACTAATATGACTTCTACACTAAGTACTATTACTACTACTGCTGCTATTGCTATTACTACTACCGCTGCTACAACTACTACTAATTCTACCACAACTAGTACTATTGTTGTTGTTGATGTTGTTGCTACAGCTCCTACTAGTACTACTTCTCCTATAACTACTATAACTACAATAACTACTGCGGCTACTACCATTGTGATTGCCTCTACTACTGCTATTACTAGTACTACAGCTACTTTTTCTACTACTTCAACTACTGCTACTACTGCTCCCACTACTGCTCCTACTACAAGTACTACTACTGCTTTTCTCGCTACTGCTAACAATGTTGCGACTACTACTGCTA
The DNA here is from genome assembly GCA_005019695.1 of Trichopus zeylanicus subsp. travancoricus. Lineage (NCBI taxonomy): Eukaryota > Viridiplantae > Streptophyta > Magnoliopsida > Dioscoreales > Dioscoreaceae > Trichopus > Trichopus zeylanicus. The sequence continues at coordinate 40,988 of RXID01021622.1, forward strand.
CTACTGCTACTACTACTATTACAACTACTACTGGTAGTACTACTTTAACTACTGCTTCTACTACTACAACTACTTCTACAATAATAACTACTACTTCTCCTACTACTACTGCTGCTGCTACTACTACTATTACTACAACAACTTCTGATACTGCTAGTACTACTACTACTACTAACGCCACAACTTCTACTGGTATTACTGCTGCTACTCTTGCTACTAAGACTATTTCTACTACTACTCCTCCTCATCCTCCTACTACTGCTAATACTACTTCTATTACTGCAACTACTACTACTACTTCTACTATTACTGCTACTATTAGCAGTAGTGTTAGTACTACTACTATTACTGCTACAACGACAATTGCTACTGCTACCACTATAATTGTTGCTACTACTAGTGCTACTCTGGCTAGTACTATAGCTACTCCTACTGCAACTTCTAATGCTTCTCCTACTACAACTACTACTACTTCTACTGCTACCGCTACTACTACTACTTCTCTTCCTACTACTACTCCTCCTACACCTATTCCTACTACTACTCCAATTCCTACTACTTCGGCTACTATTACTTGTACTACTACTATTACTTCAATAACTACTACTGCAACTACTTTTATTGCTACTATTAGTACTACTACTAATACTACTGCTCCTATTACCACTACTTCTACTACTACTACTACTACTACTAATACTACTACTACTACTACTACTATTATTACTGCTACTTCTACATCGGCTAGTACTGCTGCTACTAGTACAACTACTACTGGTGCTACTGCTATTACTACAATAGCTTCTCCTACTTTTACTAGTACAACTACAACCACTACTGCTGCTACTACTATTGCTACTACTATTGCTACTGACAGTCCTATTACTCCCACTACTACTACTGTTAATATTACTACTACTACTTCTATTGCTAGTACTTCTGCTACGACTACTACCACAACTAAAGTTGCTATTATAGCTACTACTACTTCTATTGCTACTACTTCTACTACTACTACCGCTACTAAAGTTGCTGCTATAACTACTACGAGTATTGCTACTACTCCTACTACTACAACTACTACTACTGCAACTACTACTACTACAACTACAATAACTACTTGTACAATGGCTACTTCTACAACTACTCCCACTACTAATAAAAGTACTACTACTGCTACAACTACTACAACTAGGAATACTACAACTACTAATACTACTACTATAATACTACTACTCCTAATACTAATAGTAATACTACTACTGCTACTACTACTACTTCTGATACAACTATCACTACTACTATAGCTAGTGCTCCTACTACATCGGCTACTACTGCTACTACTGCTGCAACTTCTATGACTGCAACTACTGCTACTGCTACTGCTATTACTACTACCCTTTTTATCGCTACTTCTACTACTATGACTACTACTACTACTGCTACTACTACTACTACTACTACTACTACTTCTGCTACTACTGTTACTACTATTACTACTGCTACTTCAACATCAGCAACTACAGCTAATACTACTACTACTGCTACTACTATAACTACTACTACCTCTACTACTCCTGCTACTACTATTACTGCTGCTACTTCAACATCAGCTACTATTACTACTACTACTATTGCTGTTGCTTCTATTGCTACTACTACAATAGCTGCTACAACTTTTACTTGTGCTACTATGACTACTATTGCTACTATTGCTACTACTAGTCCTGTTACTACCACTACTACTACAGCTACTATTACAAACACTACTTCTACTACTACTTCTTCTGCTACGGCTACTACTGCAACTACTGTTGTTGCTATCGCTAGTACAACCATTACTACTACCACTACAACTGCTACGGCTACTACTTCCACTCCTGCTGCTGCTACTACAATAACTCTTGCTGCTCCTGTTGTTGCTATTGTTGCTATTAATACTACTAGTCCTTATACTTCTACTAATACTACTACTACGTCTACCACTTCAACTACTACTACTGCTGCTGCTACTACTGTTGCTACTATTAATACTTTTGGTTCTACTGCTACTACTACTACAACTACTACTACAACTACTACTACTGCTGCTACTACCCCTACTACTACTATTGCTATTACTGCTTCAACTGCTACTGCTAATTCTGTAGCTGCTACTGACACTCCTACTATAACTACTTGTGTTACTCCAACTACTCTTGCTACTACTACTACCATTGCTTCTTCTACTATAACTGCTAGCGCTACTACTGCTGCTGCTACTGCCACTACAATATCAACTACTACTAATACTGCGACTACTGCTACTACTGTGGCTACTAATACTACTACAACTAGTCCCACTACTACTACTACTTCTAATACTGTTGCCACTACTGTTGCTATGCTACTACTACTACTGTTGTTGTTGTTGCTATTGCTGTCGCAACTACTACTACTGTGACTTCTTCAACTACTAATGCTGCGATTGCTTCAACTGATACTGCTACTACAACTCTCGCTATTGCTAACACTATATCTACTCCTAGTGCTACTACTGCTACTATTGCTGCTGCTGCTACTACTAGTACTACTATTATAACTACTACCACCACCACCACCACCACTACTACTCCTGCAATAACAACTACTACTACTACTACTCCTACTACTACTAATACTACATCGACTGCGACAGTTAGTACTACTACTGCTACTACTTCTACTAGTCCTCCTACTACTCCTACTACTGCTACTACTACTTCTATCACTATAGCTACTACTACAGGTAGTACTTCCACTGCTATTGCAACAACAACAACAACAACAACAACAACTACTACTACTACTATTGCTGCTACTACTATTTCTACTGCTTTGACTACTACTACCACTCCTAATACTACTTTTGCTACCATAACAACTATTGTTACTACTACTACTATTGCTACTACAACTGCTGCAACAGCTGCAATTGCTACTATGACTATTACTACAATAGCTGCTACTACTGCAACTACTGCTGCTATTGCTGCTCCTATGACTACTCCTCCAACTACTACTGCTACTACTATTGCGACTAGTAGTCCTATTACTACCACTACTACTACTGCTACTAGTAGTACTACAACTTCTACTGCAACTACTTCTGCTATGACTACTACTACTACTAAAGTTGCTGCTATAGCTACTTCTACCACTACTAATACTCCTACTACAACAACAACTACTACTACTATTACTACAACTGCTGCAAATACCGATACAAGGGCTACTTCCACTGCTACTCTTGCTACTAATACGACTATTACTACAACTACAACTACTACAACTAGGAATACTACCACAACTAATACTACTACTATAATAGTACTATTATTAATACCACTACAACTAATACTAATAGTAATACTACTACTACTACTACTACTTCTGATACAACTATTGCTACTACTATAGCTAGTGGTCCCACTACACCGGCTACTACTGCTACTACTACTGCAAGTTCTATGACTACTAATACTACTACTTCCCCTACTACTAGTACTTTTGCTACTACTACTGCTACTGTTACTACAAGTTTTACAACTGGTACTATTACCGCTACAACGACCACTACTACTACTACTACTACTACTACTATTGTTGTTTCCCCACCACTACTGTGACCACTACAATTATTGCTTCTACTGATAGTCCTATTGCTACGACTACTTCTACTCCTAATACTACTCCTACTAGAACTACTACTACTCCTACTACTACTATTCCTGCTACTACTGCTCCTTCTCCTAAACCTATTCCAATTGCTACTCCTACTCCTACTACTTCTACTACTATTTCTAGTACTACTACTCCTACTACTACAACTACTATTGCAACTACTTTTGCTTCTATTACAGCTACTTCTCCTTTAGCTACTACTACTAGCACTACTCTTATTACCACTACTTCTACAACTATGACTACTACTACTACTACAACAACAACTACTACTACTATTACTGCTACTTCTACATCAGCTACTACTGCTTCTACTACTACTACAACTACTACTACTATGTCTACTAGTACTACTATGACTATTACTGCTGCCACTACTACTACTAGTCCTATTACTACCATTACTACTACTGCTACTATTGCTACTACTACGATTTCTGCTACGACTACTACTAGAACTACTATTGCTGCTATAGCTACTACTACCACTACTACTACAACCATTATAACTACTACTACTAGTACTTCCACTCAAACAACAGCAATGACTGCAGCTGCTACTGCTACTACAATTGGCACTACTACTACTACTGCTACTACTATTGCTACTATTACTGCTACTGTTACTACCACAACTACTGCTGCAACTACTATTACTGATATTGCCACTAATATGGCTCAGCTACTGCTACTACTGAGAATACAACTACTACTACTGATGTTGTTGTTGTTGTTGCTACTACTACTACTACTACAACTATAGCTGTTGCCCCTACCGCTTCTGGTACCACTACTATTTTTCTACTACTGCTAGGACTATTGCTACAGCTACTGCTACTCCTAATACTTCTCCTACTACAACAACTACTGCTACTACAACTCCTGCTACTACTTGTTCTCCTAAACCTATTCCTACTACTACTGCTGCTACTACTTCTACTTCTATTACTAGTACTACTACTGCTATAGCTACAACTACTACTACAACTATTTTTGCTCCTATTACTACTACTACTGCTGCTCTTATTACCATTTCTTGTACTATTATGACTACTACTACAACAATAACTACTACTACTACTACTACTTCTACTACTACTATTATTACTGCTACTTCAACATCTGCTACTACTGCTGCTACTACTGCTACTACTATTACTACTACTACTACTGCTATTGATACTGCCACTACTACAATTGGTGCTACTACTTCTACCAGCACTACTATCACCACTACAGCTACTAATGGTACTACTAGTCCTATTACTACCACTGCTACTGCTAGTTTTACTACTACTTCTTCTACTACTGCTACTTCTGCTACGACTACTACTACAACTACTATTGTTGCTATAGCTACTACCACCACTACTACAATGACTAGAACTACTACTGTAACTACTTCCACTCCAACAACTACAGTCACTGCGGCTGCTACTGCTAGTATAACTAGTAGTAGTACTACTACTACTACTACTATTGCTACTATTACTACCGTTACTTCTACTACTACTACAGCTCCTACTCTTCCTGCTACTGCTACTAATGAGGCTACTGCTACTACTACTGAGACTGCAACTACTATTGTTGCTTCTACTACTAATACTACTACTCCCTCTTCTTCTTCTCCTACTAATGCTACTACTGCATGTACTACTGTGACTACTACTGCTGCTGCTGTTGCTACTACTTTTGCTACTATTACTATAATTGATTCTACTGCTACTACTACTAGAACCACTATTACTACTACTACTACAAGTACTACTACTGCTACTGCTACTACTACTACTATAGCTGCTACTGACGCCTTAACTGCAACTAATACAGCTACTACTGCAACTACAAGTGTTAGTGTTACTACTCTTACTACTACTACTACTGCGGCAGTTTCTACTACAACTACTAGTGCTACTACTCCTACTACTGCCACGATAACAACACCACCAACAACAACTACTACTACTACTGCTACAGCTATGGCTACTAATACTACAACTACTAGTCCTACTACTACTACTTCTCTTACTATTGCATCTGCTACTGGTACTATTACTACTACTACTGTTGTTGTTGTTGTTGCTACCACAGCTACTTCTACTATGAATTCTCCAACTACTATTACTGCTACTGCTTCGACTGCTACTACTACTACTGCTAGTAATGCTGCTACTACTACTACCGCTATTACTAACACTATTACTACTACTTCCGCTGCAATTGCTACTCTTGCAACTACTACTAGTACTACTACTTTTATTACAAATACTGCTGCTACTAATACTAGTACTACTACTATAACAACTATTACTTTGACTATTACTACTACTACTTCTCCAACAACAACAGCAACTACTACTTCTCCTACTACTACTCCTACTGCTAATACTACTACAATGACTGCAACAGCTAGTACAACTACTACTGCTTCAACGGCTGTTACTACTACTACTACTACTTCAACGGCTGTTACTACTACTACTACTCCTACTACTACTACTACTGTTGCTACTACTACTTCTATTACTATAGCTACTACAACTACTGCTATAACTACTACTACTGCTGCTATGGCTATAGCTACAGCAACTACTACTGCTACTACTACTGTAACAACTACTTCTACTCCTACTAATGCTACTACTACTCCTAATACTACTCCAACTACTACGACAACTATTGCTAGTACTACTACTATTACTACTACAATTGCTGCAACAATTGTAATTGCTACTACGACTACTGCTACTACCGTAACTACTACTACAATTGCTGCTCCTACGACTACTCCTACTACAATTGCTGCTCCTACGACTACTCCTACTACTACTTCTACTACAACTACTACTGCTACAACGACTATTGCTTCTACTACTACTACTATTACTACTACTGCTACTAGTTCTTGCACTACTACTCCTAGTTATGCCACTACTGCGAATACTACTACTACTACTTCTACTATCGCTACTTTTACCATTACAACTCCTGCTAGTACTCCTACTACGGCTATTATGACTACCACTACTTCTACTACTACTGTTGTGGCTACTACTACTGCTACAACTACTATGACTACTACTATTGCCACTGCCACAACTACTGCTATCACTACTACTACTCCTATTCCTACTACTACTGTTGCTACTACAACCACTACTACTATTACTACTATTACTACTACGACTTCTACTACTACTACTTCTCCTGCTACTACTACTATTAATACTACTAGAACTCGTACTACTCTAGCTTCTACTACTATAACATCTACTACTACTACAACTACTGCGACTGCTTCTGCTACTACTACTACTAGTAGTACTACGGCTAGTAATTCTACTGCTGCTACTACTACTACAACTACTAGTTCTACTCCTACTACTACTACTACCCCTACTATTTCTACTACTACTACTACTGTTGTTACTACTACTATTACTACTACTATTACTGGTACTACTACATCTACTACCACTCTTGCTACTACTACTACTACTACTTTTACTATTGCTACTACTACTACTACTACTACTACAACTACTAGTACTATTGCTACTACTTCTGCAACTACTACTTCTTCTACTACTACTCCGGCTATTGCTACCATTACGACAACAACAACAACAACAACAACTACTACTACTATTACTACTACGGCCGCTATTACCACTACTACTACTACCTCTACCACTACTGCTATTGCTACTACAGCTACACCACTACTACAATAACTACTACTACTACTACGGCAACTAGTACTACTGCTACTACAAATACTAGCACAGCTACGACTACTACAACAACTACTACTACTACTCCTCCTCCAGCTACAACTACAACAACAACAACAACAACTAGCTCTATAACAACGCTTACTGCCACTACGCCACTGCACTACAACTACAACTATTGCTACTACTACTACTACTACTACCATTACTACTACTACTCCAAGTAGTACTACTACTAATACTGCTACTCGACCTACTACTACTATTACTGCTACTATTACCATTAGTTCTACTACGACTAATACTACTACAACAACTACTAGTAAGATGACTACTCCTACATCTACTACTACTACTCCAACTACTACAACAAAAACTATAACTATTGGCACTACTAATACCTCTAATACAGCGATTACTACTACTGCTACTACCACTACTCCTACTGCTACTACTACTACTCGTACTATTACCACAACTACTACTACTACTACTACTAATACTATTACTTCTACCACTACTGCTAGAATTAGCACTAGTACTATTACTACTACTACTGCTACTGCTACTACTACTGCTCCTCCTCCTCCTACTACAGCTCCTCTTATTGCTACTACTACCACTGCTACTACTAATACTACCAAATTTACTACTACTATTACTACTACTACTACCACTACTGCTACTACTACTACTGCCGCTACTACTACTGCTACTGCTACTACTACCTCTACTACTACTAAGACTACTACTACTAAAACTTCTCGTATTACTGCTACTTCTTCTGCTCCTACTTCAAATACTACTACAACAACAACAACTACTACTACTGTTACTACTATTCCTACTACTACTACAATTACAACAACAACTACTTCTACTTCTGCTCCTCCTCCTACAACCACTACAACTGCTACAACTGCTGCTGCTATTACCTCTACTACTACTACTACCGCTATTACCACCACTACTACTACTTCTATTATTACCGCCACTACTTCTACTACTACTGTTATTACTACTACTTCTACTTCAGCTACTACTGTTGCTACAACTAGTACTTCTACTACTTCTGCTACTTCTACCTTTACAATGAGCTGTGTTGAATCCTTTTTGTGTGAATCATGATAGGAAGAACATCTCTCTTCTCTCGTCTTCTTTCAAAGTGACATAGTAGAGAATGCCTGGGCTAGTCTTGAATGAATCTCTTTTCCATTCAAAAAGAGGACTCTCATACAATACGCATTGCCTTTTTTTTATTTATCTTATGATGCTTTGAGTTTCCCTTACTTTGAGCTAACTACTCTTTTTGAAGTTTCCTTTTTTGTTGCCGGTTCAGACGAGGGATGATGACAGTTACTCGCACATAAAGGCGAGGCAATAGGTAGGGTTCTATACAGTAGGAGCGAGCCACGCCATATGGCGCTTTCCATCTCTTTTTCTAATCTTTCGGCTTCAACTATTCCAGATCAATCTCACAGGTGACGGAAAGGTCGAGGACCAATTCCCTGGAAAATGACAATTACACTCTTTCTAAAAGGGCATATATGCCTTTAGTCTATCTTTCAGGCACTCGGTATTAAGCAAATTAACACTATTAGTCCTCTTACTCGTAGTCCAGCGCTATTACTGGTAAGAGTCAAAACGGATTATCAACATAGGTAACGAAGAGATACTATAACGGCTGGCAACTGCTACTCCAACTGTCAAACCCCCAGGGGAAACTCCAAGCCCTCACAAACCCTATTTGCACTCAGATAGGGGGACGAAGATGAAGGGGAAGCTTCACTGAGCTAAGAAGTCAAGGAAGAGGAGACAGAAGCAAGGTCAGCGAATTAAGACACGACTTAGTTACTAGTCGAAAACTGCTACCCCCGCTGCCCCGATGATGCTTTCGAGCCGTACTTTCTGGAGTCTCGAGGAGCTAAAACAGTAGCAGGAGAATCCAGAGGTGAGGAAGAAAAGAGATGACTGCTACTGCTACTGCTACTACTATTGCCACAACTAGTCCTCTTACTACTACTACTAATGCTACCACTCCTTCTACCACTACAACCACTACTACTACTACTACACATACTACAACAACAACAACTACTACTACTACCTCTACTACTGCTATTGCTGCTACTATAACTACACAACAACTACTATTACTACTACTTACACTACTACTCCTCCTATAACTACTACTATTACTACTACAAATACTACAACTACTACTAATACTACTACTATTATAACTACTTCTACCACGACTACTACTACTACTACTTTACTTCTGCTGCTACTGCTACTACTACTACTAGTCCTACTACTACTACTACTACTACTACTACTACTACTACTACCACAACTACTACAACTACCTCTACTACTATTGCTGCTGCTACTATAACTACACAACTACTATAGCTACTACTACTAGCACTATTACAACTTGTACAAATGAAACTATTACTACTACTAATACTGCTACTACTTTGAATGTTACTACTACAACTACTACTATTACTATGAATGCTACTACTACTGCTACTGCTTCTGCCAATCCTGCCTCTACTACTGGCACTGCTACTACTACTACTACTACTACTACTACTATTACTACTACTACTACCACCACCACCACCACCACCACCACCACCACCATTACTACTATTCCTACTTGTACTCCTACTACTGCTACTACTACTGCTCTCTCCTTCTACTACTATTATAGCAACTACGACTCCTACTGCAACTCCTCCTACTACTACTACTACTACTAGTAATACTAATATTACAACTGCTGTTGCTACTGGTGCTACTACGGCAGCAACAACTACTACTACCACTACAACTACTACTACTGCTATACTACTACTACTACTACTACTACTACAACTAACACCACAAATACTACTACTACTGCTACTACTACTATCACAACAACAACTACTACTGTCGCTGCTACTACTACTACTACTGTTGTTGTTGCCGCTACTACTACAATGCCAACTACTACTAGTACCACTACTTCTACTACTCCTACCGCAACTCCTACTACTTCTACTGCACCTACTACTACTACTACCGCAACTCCAACTACTATTACTACTACCGCTACTCCAAATACTACTACTACTCTATCTCCTGCTCAAACTTCTACTATTACTAGAGTTGTTTCTATGACTGCTACTGCTACTCTTACTGTTGTTGCTACTAATACGGCGACTACTAGTACCACTACTAAGACTTCTACTACTATAACTACTACTATTGAGACTGCTACTGTGACTAATGCTACTACTACAACTACTACTACTGGTCCAACAACTGCGACTACTACCACTACTACTACTACTTCTATTCTTACTATTACTATTGCTACTACTTCTGTTGCTACGCATACTACTAGTACTAGTACTACTAATACTTCTAGTACTACTACTAATACTACTTTTGTGCCTACCACTACTTCTGTTCCTACATTTACCCATCCGACTATTTCTTCTTCTACTACTACTACTATTACAACTGCTATTATTACTACTACTTTTGCTTCTACTAAAACTACAACTATTGCTAATAGTACTACTACCAATACTACTACTACTTCTACTACAACAACAAGAACAACTACTACTACAACAACTACTACTACTATTGCTACTGCTAATACTACGGATCCTACTACTTCTACTGCTATTACTGCTACTAATACTAGTACAACTCCTAGTACTATTACAACTTCTACAACAAAAACAATGACAATAACAACTTCTGCTACTAGTACTTTCGCTACTACTGCTACTACTTCTACTACTACTGCTACTAATACTACTCCAACTACCACTACTACTACTTCTACAACCACTACTACTACTGCTGCAACTACCACTACTACTGCTGCTACTTCAACTACTACTATAACTACTACTTCTACAACTGCTACTACAAGTAATACTACTACTACCACTACAACTTCCTCTTCTTCTACTACTACAACTTTTGTAGCTGCTACTACCACTGTTACTAGTACTACTGCTACTACATCTACTACTACTGCAACTACTACTACGACTAATGCTACAGCTGGTACTTTTACTACTACTGCTACTATTACTTCAACTACGACTACAATTACTACTCCAACTACTATTACTACTATTATTGCTAATACTACTACAACTGCTATAACTATTACAACTATTGCTAATACTGCTACTACTTCTACTACTACTCTTGGTACTACTAATACTATTGCTATTACTACTAATAGTACGACTATTACTACTTCTACTACAACTACTATGACTACTACTGCTATAATCACTACTACGTCCACTACTGCTCCTACTACTGCTACTACTACTACTACTACTTCTGTTGCTGCTGCTACCACCACTACTTCTACTACTACTGCTACTGCTACTAGGACTACTTCTACTATTGCTACTCCAACTACTACTTTTATAATTACTACTATTACTACTAGTATTACTATGACTACTACTACTACTACAACAACTACTTCTATAATTACTACTACTATGACTTTTACTACAACTACTTCTACTACTAGTACTACTGCTACTACTAATACTACAACTACTACTATTCCTAGGACTATTACTACAGCGAATACAACTACTTCTGCTACAACTGCTACTAGAACTAGTATTCTTACTACAGCTACTACTGCTACTACTGCTACTATTGCTACTACTACTACTACTACTAGTACTGTTGCTGCTGCTGCTACTATAGCTACTACTGCTACTACTGCTACTGTTGCTACAATTACTACTGCTACTACTACTACTTCTTCTATTGCTACTATTATTATTATTACTACTACTACTACTTCTGCCACTACTACTACTACTACTACTACTGCTACTATTACTACTATGACTATTGCTATTGGTACTACTACTAATACTACTACTACTAATGCTACTGTCAATACTGCTACTCCTACTACTACGACTGCTACTGCTACCACTACTTGTGCTGCTACTACTACAACTACTACAATGACTACTGCAACTACTTCAACTACCACTACTACTACTACTAGTACTACTACTACTCCTCCAATTGCTACTACTACTTATAATACTACTAAAACTGCTGCTATTACTACTACTACTACTACCACGACTACTACTACTGTCACTCCTACTACTACTATCACTACGACTACTCCTACTTCTACTATGACTCATAATACTACTGCTGCTGCTCCAACTACTACTACTACTCCTCCTCCTCCTACTACTACTACTATACCTAATGCTACCACTACTATTACCACTACTACTATTGCAACTGCTACGACTACTATAATTGCTACTACTGCCACAGCTACTACTACTATTGCGACTGCTACAACTACTGCTACTACTACTATTATTACTACTTCTTCTCCTCCTACTACTACTACTAGGCCTACTCTGACAACAACTACTACTACTACACCTACTACGACTACTACTACTACTACTACAACTACTGCTAGTCCCACTACTACTACTACTATTTCTACCACTACAACAACAACTACTACTGCTACTACTACTACTACTGCTACTGCAACGACTACTAGTCCCACTACTACTACTACTACTACTACTACTACTACTCTGACTGCTATTACTACTACTACTACTACTAGTACTACTACTCCTACAGTTACAATAATTGCGACTGCTACTACTACTACTACTACTACTACTACTACTACTACTACTACAACTGCCACTGCTAATACTACTACCATTACTGCTAGTACTACTGCTACTACTACTTCTACTACTACTACTACTATCACTACTACTGCTACTACTTCTACTACTGCTACTACAACTACTACTACTATAACTATTGCTACTACTACTACTACTGTTGCTACTGCTATTAATGCTACTAACATTGTTGCTATTCTTACTACTGCTTCTACTGCTACAGCTGCTGCTGTTACTATGACTACTACAACTGCTACTACCATTGTAGATGATACTATAACAACAACTACTACTACTACAACAACCACTTCTACAACTGTCACTCCTACTACTACTGCTACTACTACTACTGCTACTACTACTACTACTATTCTTCCTCCAACTAATACTTCTGCGGTTACTACTACAACTACTACTACCTCAATTGCTACTACGATTGCAGCTGCTACTACAACTATTTCTGCTTCTACTACTATTTCTACCAATACTACTACTACTCTCACTCCTACTGTTGCTAATGTTACTACCACTCCTATTGCTAGTATTACTCCTCTTACTACTACTAAAATTGCTAGTATTGCTACTACTATTGCCACTGCTACTACGACTGCCACAACAAATACTAACACAACTATTACCACTAGTACTACTACTGTTACTACTAATACTGCTACTATTACTGCTACTGCTACTATCGCTACTGTTACAACCACTTCTACTACTGCTCCTACTGCTACTATTACGATAACTACTACTACTACTACTCCTACTACTGCTTCAACTACTATTACTACTACTACTACTTCAACTGCTATTGCTACAACAACTATTGCTAGTACTACTACTAGCAAAAATACTAATGCTACTACTATTTCACTACTATTACTACTACTACTCCTCCAACTACTACTACTATTACTATTTCTACTACTGCTATAGCCACTTCTACTACTACTAATACTCCAACAGCTTCTCTTACAACAACAACTACTACAACTACTCGTACTACTACAACAACAGCTAATACAACTGCTATAGTTACTGCTCCTCCTACTGCTAGTCCTACTACTACTGCTGCTGCTACTAGTACTACTACAACTGCTACTACTATAGCCACTTCTACAACAACAACAACTACTACTTCCGCTACTACTATTGCTATTGTTACTGCTACTGCTTCTACTACAAGTACAATAACAACAATAACTACAACTACTATAGTACTACTACTAGTACTACTACGACTACTAAGACTACTCCTACAACTACTCATACTGCTCTTGCTACTAGTACTCCAACTTCTCCTCCTCCCACTACTACTACTACTATTTCTCCTCCTACTACTACTACCACCACTACTATTATTGCTGCTACTACTCCTACTGCTACCCCTACAACGACTACTACTACTACTACTACCATTGTTGCTGCTATTGCTGGCTGCTGCTACAACTGTGACTACTACTACTACTACAACAACTACTACTACTACTGTAATTGTTACTACTATTACTGCTTCTACTGTTACTACTACTACTACTGCTACTACTTCTACTACCACTACTATTGCAGCTCTCACTCCAACTACTAATACTACTACTCCTGTTGATGCTACAACTCATAAGAATACTACTGCATCTGCTGCTACAACTACTGCTACTGCTACAACAATTACAAATACTACCACGCTTGCCACTGCTGCTACTACTACATCTACTACTACTACTATTACTCCTAATACTACTATTACTCTCACTCCATCTATTGCTAGTTCTATAGCAACTCCTACTGATACTAATACTCCTCTTTCTACTACTACAATTGCTACTACTACAACTACTATTACTCCTACTACCAGTACCACTGCTACTGCAACTACAAGTACGACTACTACTACTACTACTATAACAACTTCTACTTACTCCTGCTACCACTTCTCATGCGAATGCTACGACTACTACTACTACTACTACTACGATTGCTAGTGCCATTACTATTACTTCAACCATTGCACAACCACTACTACTATTGCTGCTTTTGCGATTACTATAACTACTAATACTACTACTACAACTAACACTACTACTGCTGCTGCAAATACTACTACTGATACTATTACTATTACACTACTATTGCTACTCCTACCCCTACTTCTACTACTATTGCTACTACTGCTACTGCTACTACTTCTACTACTCCTTCACCTACAACTAGTCCTTCTACTTCTCTTACAATAATT
Source organism: Trichopus zeylanicus subsp. travancoricus (assembly GCA_005019695.1). Classification (NCBI taxonomy): domain Eukaryota; kingdom Viridiplantae; phylum Streptophyta; class Magnoliopsida; order Dioscoreales; family Dioscoreaceae; genus Trichopus; species Trichopus zeylanicus. Next base: position 56,395 of record RXID01021622.1, read on the forward strand.
ACTACTCTGACTACTCTGACTACTACAACAATAACTACTACTACAACTGCTGCTGCTATTACTCCTACTGCTACTACTACTGCTACTACTACTCCTCCTCCTCCTGCTACTGGTGCTGCTACTACTAAGTCTACGACAATGGCTACTACTAAGACTACTGCTACTGCCACTACTACTACAACTGCTACTCTGAATATAGCTACTTCTACTACCACTACTACTACTACAACTACAGCTGCTACTACTACTACTACTTCTACTACTGCTACTGCAACTGCTACTACTATAGCCAATTCTACTACAACGACTCCAACAACTACTACTAATACTGCTACGACTACTACTACTACTTCTACAACTATTACGCCAACTACTACTACTACAACCACTCCTACAGCTAATATCACTACTACTACTACTATGGCTACTACGCCGCCTACTACTACTACTACCACCACTCCGACTGCTAATATCACTACTACTACTACTATTACTGCTACATGTACCCCTATTGCTACTGCTACTACTACTCCTGCTACTACAACTACTGCTACTCCTTCTCCTCCTCCTACTGCTACCACTTCAACTGCTCCTCCTCCTACTACTACAACAACTACCACTGCTACTACTACTACTATACCACTACTCCAAGTCTTACTCCTATTGCTACACATAATACTACTTCTACTTCTACAACTACTACTACAACAACTAGTACTTCTTCTACTACTACTAATACTATTCTTGAAACTACTACTACTACTGTTGCTACTAGCACTACTACTACTACTCCTATTACTATAACTACTATTGCTACTACTGCTACTACTATTGCTAGTACTCCAAGTACTGCAATAACTTCTACTACTTCTGTTGCTACTCATACTACTACTACTACTACTACTTTTGTTCCTACTACTACTTCTGCTCCTACACCTACTCCACCTACTACTACTTCTTCTTCTACTACTACTACTATTACTGCCGCTACTATTACTACTTCTACTTCTACTACTACTAATATTGCTAATAGTACTACTACCACTACTACTACTTCTGCTACTACAACAACAACTACTACTACTACAACTACGATTGCTATTATTTCTACTACTACTACTTCTATTGCTATTACTGCTACTAATACTAGTACAACTCCTGGTACTATTATCACTTCTACAACAACAACCATGACAACAACAAGTTTTGCTACTAGTGCTTCTGCTACTACTGCTGCTACTTCTTCTACTACTCCTACTCCTCCTACTACCACTACAACTACTTCCACTACCACTACTACTACAACAACTACCACTACTGCTACTACTACTAGTACTAGCACTAGTACTACCACTACTACTACTACAACTTCAACTACTACTACAACTACTACTTCTACTACAGCTACTACAAGTCGTACTACAACTACCACAACAACTTCCTCTTCTACAACTACTACAACTTCAACTACTACTACTAGTACTATAACTAATACTACTACTAGTTTTACAGCTTCTGCAACTACTGCCACTACTACAACTTCTAATGTTAATACTCGAACTATTACTACTACTACTATTACTACTACTACGACTCCTATTACTGCTTCTACTACTATTACTACTATTACTGCTAATACTACTATAACTGTTACTACTGCTACTACTACTCCTCCTCCTCCTTCGCCTACTCCTACTACTACTACTGCTATAACAACTACTACTATTGCTCCCAGTACTACAAGTATTGATACTACTACTAATGCTACTTTCGCTACTGCTACTCCTACTACTATGACTGCTACTACTACCACTAGTGCTACTATTACTACAACTACTAGAAGAACTGCTGCAACTACTACTACCACTACAACAACAACAACTACAACTACTCCAATTGCTACTGCTAGTCATAATACTACGAATACTGCTGCTATTGCTACTACTACTACTACTATGACGACTATTACAGTTGTTGCTTCAACTAGTGCTATTACTACTTTTGCTAATAATACCACTACTACTACTACTCCACTACCACTAATAATCCTACTACCACTACTACTACTACTCTCATTCCGACTACTACTACCACCACAACTACTCCTACTACTACTATGACTCATAATACTACTAGTGATGATCCAACTACTACTACAACTACTACAACAACAACTACTATTATTACTCCTACTGCTGCTACAACTATTACAGCAACCTCAACTCCTACTAGTATAACTAATTCTACTACTACTCCTAATACTACTACTAGTCTTGGTACTGCTACTACTAGTACGGCGAATCCAACCTCTACCATAGCCATAGCTACTACTACTGCAACTCCTACTACTACTATTGCGACTACTACAACTGCTACTACTACTACTACTACTCAAACTACAATTTCTCCTTCCACTACTACTACTACTACTACTACACCTACGCCGACTACTATTACTACTACACCTACGCCGACTACTATTACTACTACTACTGCTAGTCCCACTACTACTACTACTTGTACCACTACCACTACTACTACTACTACTACTACTACTACTTCTACTACTACTGGAATAGCTACTACAATTGCTACTGCTGCTACTACTACTACTTCTGTAACTGCTATTGCTAACACTACTATATTACCACTAGTACAATCGCTATTGCTACTTCTACTAATACTACTACTACTACTATCACTACTACTACTATTGCTACTACTACTACTACTGTTGCTACTTCTATTAATGCTACTGCCACTGCTGTGATTCTTACTACTACTTTTGCTACTCCTACTATTGCCCTAGCTGTGACTAATACAACTACTACTACTATTGCTGCCGCTACTACTACAACAACAACAACTACTACTACTACTACAACCACCACTTCTACTACTCTCACTCCTACAACTACTTCTGCTACTCCAACTACTACTACTATAAATAATAATAGTACTACTGCTACTGCTACTGCGACTACTACTACTACTATTGCTCCTGTAACTACTGCTACTACTACAACTACTACTACTGCTACTACTACAACTACTGCTATGATTGCAGCTGCTACTACAACTATTTCTACTTCTACTACTATTACTACCAATACTACTGCTACTCTCACTCCTACTGCTGCTACTATTACTACCACTCCAACGGCAACTACTACTGCTGCTACTGCTACTACTATTGTTACTGCTTCTACGACTGCCACTAGAACTACTGCCACAACTATTACCACTAGTACTACTAGTACTACTGCAACTATGACTGCTACTGCTACTACTGCAATTGTTACAACCACTTCTACTACTGCTCCTATAGCTACTATTACTACAACAACTACTACTGCTACTACTACTGCTTCAACTACTGCTAGTATTATTACAACAATTACTGCTACTATTATTGCTAACAAAACTACAAATACTACTAGTACTACACTACTACTGCTACTACTACTCCTATTGCTGCTACTATTACTACTACTACTACCACTAATGGTCCTACTACTTCTCTTACAACAACAACTACTATGACTACTCGTACTACCACAACAAAAAATACTACTACTACTACAGTCGCTGCTCTTCCTACTGCTACTCGTACTACTACTGCTGCTACTAATACTATTCCTACTATTGCTACTACTATAGCTACTTCTACTACAACTGCTACTACTACTTCTACTACTACTATTGCTATTGTTACTGCTAGTACTATTACAAGTACTACTACTACATCTACTTCTACTACTGCTACTACTACTACAACAACAACAACTACGACTACTACTATACTACTACTAGTAGTAGTGCAACTACCACTACTAAGACTACACTAACAATTACTCATATTGCTGCTGCTACAAGTACTCCAACTTCTCCAACTCCCACTACTGCTCCTAGTACTGCTCCTACTGCTACAACTACCACTACTACTACTGTTGCTACTACCTCCAATGCTACTCCTACAACAACAACTACTACTACGACTGCTACTGCTATTGTTGTTGCTGCTATTATTACAACTGCTACTACTACTACTACTGCTATAACTACTACTACTCCTACTAATAATACTGTAATTGTTACTACTTTTACTACTTTTACTACTTTTGCTACTACTTCTTCCACTACCACTACTGTTGCTACTCTCACTCCTACTACTAATACTACTGCTCTTATTGCTACGACTACTCATAATACTACTACTACTACTGCTACTACTACTGTTGCTACTACTACTACAACTACTACAACTATTCCTACTTCTACTTCTACTACTGTTGCTGCTGTTACTGGTACTGCAACTACAGCTACTACTATGCTTGCCACTGCTGCGACTACTACTTCTACTACTACTACTATTACTGCCAATACTAGTATTACTCTCACTCCTACTACTGCTCCGCTACAACTCCTACTGAAACTATTACTCCTCTTTCTTCTAGTACTATTGCTGCAGCTACCACTACTACTGCTACTGCGACTACAAGCACTGCTACCATGACGGCTACTGCAAGTACTGCTACAGCTACAACTCCTGCTACTACAACTACTTCTACCACTACTACTAGTTCTCCTGCGAATGCTACTACTACTGCTACTATAATTGCTATTGCCACATTTGCTAGTTCTACTACTACTGCACAACTACTGCTACTACTACTACTCCTGCTGCTATTACTACAACTACTACTACTACCACTGCAACTACTACTACAACTACTGTTGCAAATACTACTACTAATACTACTACTGTTACACAACTATTGCTGCTACTACCCCTATTATCGCTCGTATTGCTACTACTGCTACTGCTACTACTTCTACTACTGTTGCAACGACAACTAGTCCTTCGACTTCTCAAACAACTACTACTACTAGGACTACTCCAACTACTACAACGACAACTACTAATACAACTATTGGTACTGCGACTCCTACTGCTACAACTACTGCCACAACTACTACTGCTACTACTACTACTACTAATACTACTACTACGGCTACTACTATGACTATTGCTGCTACTACTACTGCCACTACTACTACTACTACTAATACTACTACTACTACTACTACCACTACTGCTCCTACTGCTACTGCCACTGCTGTTGTTGCTACTGCTACTACTACTACTATACTATGACTACTACTAGTACTACTATAACAACTACTACTACTCCTACAACTACAACTACTACTGCTATTTCTACTACTCCACCAACTACACCTACTGCTGCTACTACAACTACTCTTATTTCTCCTACTACTACTACGTCTACAACTACTAGCACTACTAAAACTGTAGTTACTATTCCTATTGCTACTCATATAATAACAACTACTACTCTTGCTGCCACTACTAGTACTACTACTACTTCTCACACTACAACTAATACAACTCCAAATCCTGCAACTTTAACTACTTTTATTACTACAACTACTATTGTTACTACTCCAACTACAACTGCCATAACAACTATTGTGACAACTATTACCAGTGGTACTACTACAGCAACAACTAATATTGCAACTACTACTACTACTATTCTTGGTACTACTACTACTGCTACTACTACAATCACTTCTAGTACTACTGCTACTGCTACTACTGCTGCTACTGCTACTGATCCTACTGCTACTACTACTGCTTTAACAACTACTACTACTACTACATATGCGGCTCTTACCACAAGTATTCCTACTATTGCTACTGCTAATACTACTACTAATACTATTGCTAACTCTATTACAACTACTACTACTATTACTATTTCCATAGCTACTACTACTTTTACTACTACTACTACTTCTAGAACTACTAGTGTTACAATTATTGATACTGCTGCTACTCCTACTACTACTACTGCTACTTCTACTACTACTACTACTGTTACTTCTGTTGCTACTCCTACTACTACTACTACTGCTGCTGTTGCTAACTACTGCTACTACTACTACTACTACAACTACTACAACCACTAGTACTACTCCTGCTGCTTGTTCTGCTATAACTACTACTTGTCCAAATACTACTACTTTCATAGCTACTGCAACTACTACTACTAGAACTACTACTGCTACTACTACTACT
>RXID01021622.1:65000-86100 GCA_005019695.1 Trichopus zeylanicus subsp. travancoricus
AGCAGTAGTACTTGTAGTAGTAGATGTGGGTGTAGTAGTAATAGTAGTAATAATAGTAGCAGTTATTATTGTTGTTGTTGTGGTTGTATTAGTAGTAGTGACAGCAGCTATAGTAATAGCAATAATAGTAGCAGTTGTAGTTGTAGCAATAGCAATAGTCACTACAGAAGCAGTAGAAGTAGTAGGAGTAGTAGTAGCAGTTACAGTACGAGTAGCATTAGTAGTTGTTGTAGTAGTAGGAGTAGTAGCAGTGGTAGCAATAGCGGTAGTAGATGTAGTAGTAGAGCAATAGTGGTAGTAGATGTAGTAGTAGTAGTAGTCGCAGTTGCCATACTAGTAGTAGAAGTGATAGAAGCAGTAGTAGGAGGAGAAGAAGAAGTAGTAGTAGTAGTAGTAATAGTAATAGTAGTAGTAGCAGTAGTTGTAGTAGTATTAGTTGTAGTAGTAGTAGTAATTGTTGTTGCAGTAGTAGCAGTAGTAACAGTGGAAGCAGTAGGGGTAGTAGTAGTACTCGTGGTGGTTGTAGCCATTGCATTGGGAGCAAAAGTAGTAGTAGTATTGGTAGTAGCTGTTACAAAGGTAGCGGTAGTAGTAATAGTAGGTGAAGTATTAGTATTATAGTAGTAGCAAAAGTAGTAGCATTAGTACTAGTAGTAGCAGTAGTACTTGTATTAGTAGTAGTAGTAGTTGCAGTACTACTACTAGTAGTAGTATTTGCAGTACTAGTAGTAGTAGTACTAATACAAGTAGTAGTATAGTAGTTGCAGTTCTTGTGGTAGTAGTACTAGTAGTAGTAGCAGTTGTTGAAGTAGTAGTAGTAGTAATAGTTTCAAAAGTTGTTGTTGTTGTAGTAGGAGAAGTAGAAGTAGTAGTTGTTGTTGTGTTAGTAGGAGTAATAGTTGTAGTAGTAGTAGTAGTAGCAGTAGTTGTATTAGTTGGTTCAGTACCAGTACCAGTAGTGGTAGTAGTAGTAACAGTAGTAGTAGAGGTAGTAGAAATAGTACTAGTAAGTAGTAGTTGTAGTAGTAGCCCTAGTATTAGTGGTACTAATAGTTCCAGTAGTTGTAACAGCAGCAGTAGTAGTGGTAGTAGTAGTAGTTATCGTAGTAGTAGTTTTAGTAGTAGTAGTTGTAGGAGTAGTAGTAGTAGCTGTAGTTGTAGGAGTAGTTGGAAAAGGATTTTTAGTAGTAGTAGTAGTAGCAGCAGCCATAGCAGCAGTAGCAATGATAGTAGAAGTAGTTGTAGTATAGTTGTTGTTGTTGTTGTTGTTGTCATAGTTGTAGTAGTAGCAGCAGCCATAGCTGCAATAGCTGTGGTAGCAATAGCAGCAACAGTAGTAGTAGTAATAGTATTAGTAGTTGTGGTGGTGCTAGTTGTTGCAGCAGATGCAGTAGTAGTAGTAGTTGTTGTAGTAGTAGTAGTAGCAGTAGTAGCAGTGGCAGTAGTAGCAGTATTAGTCACAACACTAGTGGCGGCAGCAGTGGTAGTGGTCATAGTAGTATTAGTAATTATAGTAGTAGTACTAGTACTAGTACTAGTAGCAGCCACAGTAGTTGAAGTAGCAGTAGCAGCAAAAGCAACAGTAGTGGTAGTAGTAGCAGTAATAGCAGTGGTAGTAGTAGTAGTGTTCTTAGTCATAGTAGTAGCAGTAGGAGAAGAAGTAGCAGTAGTAGTAGCAACAACAGTAGTGGTACTAGTTGTAGTAGTAGCGGTTGTAGTAGTAGTAGCTCTAGAAGTAGTAGTAGGATTAATAATAGTTGTATTAGTAGTAGTATTACTAGTTGTAGTAGTAGGAGAACTTATTATTGTTGTAGTAGTAGTAATCAAAGTAGTAGCAGTAGTAGCAGAACGAGCAGTAGAAGTAGTAGTAGTCGTGGTAGTAATAGTAGTTGTACTAGCAGTAGTAGAAGTAGTACTAGTAGGAAAAGTAGTAGAAGTATAGCAATAGCATTAGTAGCAGTTGTAGTCATAGTAGAATAGTAGCAGTAGTGGCTATAGTAACCGTAGTAATAATTGTTGTTGTTGTTGTTGTAGTAGTAGTAAGAGTAAAAGTAGTGGCAGTAGTAGTAGTAGTAGTAGTTATTCTTGTAATAGCTGTAGTAGTGGTAGTTATAGTAGCAGAAGAACTAGTAGCAGGAGAAGTAATATTAGTAGTAGCAATAGTAATAGCTGCTGTAGTACTATTGGTAGTAGTAGTAGTAGTAGTCATAGTAGTAGTAGTAGTAGTCACAGTAGTATTAGTAGTAGTAGAAGTAGCAGTAGTAGTTGGAGAAGTAGTAGTAGTAGTAGTAGCATAAGAGGTACTAGTAGTATTAGTATAAGTAATAGCTATAGTAGCAGTAGTTGCAGCAGTTATAGAGGTAGTTGTAGTTATTGTAGTAGTAGTAGAAGTTGCATAAGCTGTAGTAGAGCGGAAATATTCCTGGGGGTAGTAGTAGTAGTAGTAGTAGAGGCTAAACTACTAGGTGTAGTAGCGATATCAGTAGTAGTAGTAGTAGTAGTATTCGGTGTGGTAGGCATTCTATTAGTAGTAGTTGTTGTTGTACTAGTTGTATTGATGGAATGCCTACCACACCGAATACTACTAATAGAATGCCTACCACACCGAATACTACTACTACTACTACTATAGTACAACAACAACAACTACTACTACTATAACTACTATAACTACTACTACTAATAGAATGCCTACCATAATAATAGAATGCCTACCACAATAATAACTACTACTATAACTACCACAATAATTGTAGTAGTAGTTATAGTAGTAGTTATTATTGTTGTTGTGGTAGGCATTCTATTAGTAGTAGTTATTATTGTTTTAGTTATAGTAGTAGTTGTAGTTTTGGTAGTAGTAGGATTTGTTATAATCGTAGTAGTAGCTGTAGCAGCAGTAGTGCTAGTAGTAGCAGCAGTAGTAGTAGTACTAGTAGTAGTAGCAGCAGTAGTTGTAATAGCAATAGTTGTAGTTATAACTGCAACAGTAGTACTATTACTAAGAGTAGTATTAGCACTAGTAATAGCAGCAGCAGTAGTAGTCATGACAGTAGTCGTAGTTGTCACAGTAATAGCAACAGTAGTATTAGTAGCAGCAGCAGCAGAAATGATAGTAGTAGTTGTAGTAGTAATATTAGTAGCAGCATCATTAGTAGGAGTAGTAATAGTTGTAGTAGTAGTAGTAGACAAAGTAGTTGCAGAAGTAGTAATTGGAGTAGCAGTATTTGTAGTAGTAGTAGTTGTAGTAGTTGCAGTGGTGGTGGTAGTAGTAGTGGTAGCAACGGTAGTAATGGTATTAGTAGAAGTAGTTGTATTAGTAGCAGTAGTAGTAGCAGTAGTAGTAATAGTTATAGTAGTAGTAGCAGTAGTAGTAGTAGTAGTTATAGTGGTAGCAATAGTAGTTATAACTATCATAATAGGAGTAGTAGCAATAGTAGTAGTAGTGGCAGCAACAGTACTATTAATAATAGTAGTTGTAGTTACGGCAATAGGAGTAGTTATAGCGGTAGTAGTAGTAATAGTAGTAGAAGTAGTTGCAGTAGAAGTAGTAGCGGTAGTAGTGGCTGTTGGAGAAGTAGTACAAGTATTAGTACTAGTTGTAGTAGTAGGAGAAGTTATACTAGTAGTAGAAGTGGTAGTAGTGGTCATAGTAGTAGTAGTGCTAGTAAGATTTGTTGTAGAACTAGCGGTAGTAATAGTACTTAAAGTAGTGGCACTAATAGTAGTTGTAGTAGTAGTGGTAGTCGTAGTAGTAGTTGAAGTAGTAGACGTGGTGGTAGGAGTGGTAGTAGTTGTACTTGTAGTAGTAGTAGTGGTAATAGTAGCAAAACTATTAGCTGTAGTAGTAGTAGCAGCAGCAGCAGTGATAGTAGTTGTTGTAGTAGTAGCAATAGTAGCAGTATCTGTAGTAGTAGCAATAGTAGTAGTAGTATGATATGATGAGTAGTAGTAGCCACAGTAGTGTTAGCAGTAGCAGTAGTAGTAGTGGTAGTAGTAGAAGTGGTGGTAGTAGTAGTGGTAGCAGCAGCAGCTGTATTAGTAGTAATAGTAGGAGAATCAACAATAGTACCTATTGCAGCAACAATAGTAGTTGTGTTTCTTGTAGTAGCATTTGTAGTGGCAGTAGTAGTAGCATTAGTAGTAGAAGTAGTAGTACTAGTTGTAGCAGCAGGAGAACTTGTTGCAGTTGTAGTAGTAGTAATAGGAGGAGGAGTAGTAGTAGATGTAGAAGGAGCAGTCGAAATACTAGTAGTAGTGGTGGTAATAATAGTTGCAGTAGTAGCAGTAGCAGTAGTAGGCATAGGAGTAGTAGTAGCAGCAGTAGCAGTAGTAGTAATAGTAGAAGTCATAGCAGTAGTAGTTGTAGTAGCAATAGTAGTAGTAGTAACAGTAGTAGCAGTAGTACTTGTGGTAGTAGTAGCGGTAGTAGTGGAAAAAGTAGTAGTAGTTGTAGTTGTAGTAGTAGGAATAGTAAAAGTAGTAGTAGCACTTGTAGTAGTAATAGTAGCAGTAGTACCAGTAGTGAAAATAGTACTAGTAGCAGAAGTAGTAATAGTAGTAGTAGCAGATGTAATAGTAGTAGTATAGGTAGTAGTAGCAGCAGTAGTTGTCGTAGTAGCTATTTTTGTTGTAGTCATTGTAGTCATAGTCATCATATTAGTAGAAGTAGTCATAGTAGTAGCAGTAGTAGTAGCTATAGTAGTATTAGTAATAGTAGTAGTAGTAGTAGCAGCAGAAGCAGTAGTAGTTATAGTAGTAGTAGTAGTAGTAACAATAGTTATAGAAGTAGTACTAGGAGTAGCAGTATTTGTAGTTGTGGTAGCCGTAGTAGTAGTAGTAGTAGTAGTAGTAGTGTTAGTAGCTGCAGTGGTAGCAATAGTAGTAGTAGTATTAGTAGAAGTAGTAGTATTCATAACAAAACTAGTAGCACTAGTCGTAGTAGTTGTAGTAGTAGTATTAGTTACAGCAATAGTAGTAGCAGCAGTAGTAGTATTTGTTTCAGTTAGGGTAGGAGAAATAGAGTAGTAGCAGATGCAGCAGTACTAGTAGTATTTAATAGTGGAAGTAGTAGTAGTTGTAGTTGTAGTAGTAGGAGTAGTTGCAGTAGTAGTAGTAGTAGGAGAAGCAGTTGCCAGTAGCAACAATAGAGGTAGTAATGATAGTAGTTGTGCTGGTGGGTGTAGTAGCAGTAATAGTTGTTGTAGTAGTAACAGTAGCAATTGTAGTAGTAGTAGTGGTCATGGTAGTAGTGGTAGTATTGTACTGGTAGTTGTAGTTGTGGTAGTAGTATTGGTAATAGGAGTATTAGTAGTAGTAGTAGTAGTAATAGTGGTAGTAATAGTAGTAGTAGTAGTAGCTGTAATAGCAGAAGCAGTAGCAGCAAAAGTTACAATAGTAGTAGTAGTAGAAGTAGTAGCAGTAGCAGTAGTAGTAGTCGCAATAGTAGTAGTTACTGTAGCAATAGCAATAGTAGATGTTGTTGGAGAAGTAGTAGTACTAGTAGTAGTAGTTGTAGTACTAGTTGTAGTTGTTGTTGTTGTTGTTGTTGTAGTAGTAGTAGTAGTAGTAGTAGTAGTAGTAGTAGTTGTTGTTGTTGTTGTTGTTTTTGTTGTAGCAGTAGTGGTAGAAGTAGCAGTAGTAGGGGTAGAAGTACCGGCAATAGTAGTTGTTGTAGTAGTAGTCATATGGGTAGGGGTAGTAGTAGTGGTGGTAGTAGAAGTAGTAGTAAGAGTAGCAGTGGAAGCGACAGCTATAGTAGTTGTAGTAATAGTAGCAGTAGTAGTAGCAGTAATAGTTGTAAGAATAATAATAGTAGTATTAGCAAAAGTATTAGTAATAGTAGTAATAGTAGTAACGGTAGTAGTAGTAGTTGAAGTGGTGGTAGTTGTAGTAGTAGTAGTAGTAGTAGTCGCAATTGTAATTGTAGTAGTATTAGTAGTATGAGTAGTAGTAGTAATAGTAGGAGTCGTATTAGGAGTAGCAGTAGTAGTAGCAGTTATAGCAGTAGTATTCATAGTAGTAGGAGTAGTACTGGTAGTAGTAGGAGTAGTAGTTGGAGTAGCCATAGTTGTAGCAGTAATATTAGTAGTATTCGTAGTAGTAGTAGTTGTTGTAGTAGTAGGAGTTGTAGTAGTAGTAGCAGTAGTGGCAGCAGTCGCATTTGAAGTAGCAATAGCAGTAATAATTATTGTCATAGTTGTAGCAGTAGTCATATTAGTAGTAATAATAGTAGTAGTAGTAGTAGTTGTAGTAATAGTATTATTAATAATAGTAGTCATAGAAGGAGTAGTAGCAGTAGGGGTAATAGCAGCAACAGTAGTAATAGTAGTATTAATAGTAAAAGTAGTAGTAGTAGTAGCAAAAGTAGTAGTAGTTGTTGTAGCTGTGGTAGTAGTAGGAGTAGCAGGAGTAGCAACAACGGCAATAGTAGTAGTAGTAGTAGTAATAGTAGCAGCTGTAGTAGTAGCAGCCGCAACAGTAATAGTAGCAGTAGTAGTAGTAGTAGTGGCGATAGTGGCGATAGTGGCGGTAGTACAATAGTAGTAGCCAAAGTAGTGGTCATAGTAAAAGAAGTAGCAGTAGTAGTAGCAATAATAGAAGTAGCAGTAGTAGTCATTGTAGTAATAGTTATTGCAATAATGGTAGTAGTAGTAGCAATAGTAGCAATAGTAGTTATAGTAGTAGCAGAAGTTGTAGCAGTAGTTATTGTAGAAGTTGTAGCAACGGTTGTAGGAGTAGTTATAGTAATCATCGTAGAAGCAGCAACACTAATTGTAGTTGCAGTAGCAGTAGTAGTACTAGTAGTTGTAGTAGTGGTAGTAGTAGTCGAAGTAGTACTTGTTGTAGTAGGAATTGCAGTTGCAGTAGCAATAGTTATTGTAGTGGTAGTAGTAGTAATAGTTCTAGTAGTAGTAGTAGCAGTGATTGTTGTAGCAGTAGTAGGAGTAGTGGTTGTAGCAATTGTAGCAGTAGATGTAATAACTGGAGTAGTAGTTGTAGTAGTAGGAGTAAAAGTAGCAGAAGTCGTAGTGGAAGTTGTATTAGCAGCAGTAGTAGGAGGTGTATCAGTGGTAGCAGTTGTGGTTGCAGTGGTAGTAGTAGTTGGAGTAGTAGTAGAAGCGGTAGCAACGGTAGTAGTGGTGGCAATAGTATTAGTGGTAGGAGTAGTAGTATTAGCAGAAGTAGCCACAGCAGTAGTAGTAGTAGCAATAGTTGGAGTAGTTGGAGTTGTGTAAGTAGTAGAAGTAGTAGTAGGAGTCATAGTAGTAGCAGTAGTGGTATTACTAGCAATCATAGTATTAGTTGCAGTAGTAATAGTAGGAGTAGTAGTAATAGTAGTACTTGTTGTTGTTGTTGTAGTAGCAATAGTAGATAGTAGTAGCAACGGGAGTAGTAGTAAGGGAAGTAGTTGTAGTAGCAATAGCAGAAGCAGCAGCAACAATAGTAGTAGTTGTAATAATACTAGTTGTGGAAGCATTATTTCCAGTATGAGTCGTAATAGTTATAGTAGTAGTGGTAGAAGTAGGAGAGGTAGTAGTAGTAGCAGTAGGAGTAGTAGTAGAAGGAGAAGAAGTTGTAGTAGTAGTAGTAGACATAGTAGTATTTGTATTTGTAGTAGTAGTAGTAGTAGTTGAAGTGGTAGTAGTAGTTTAAGTAGTTTGTTGTTGTTGAAGTAGTAGTATTGTAGTGGTAGTAGTAGCAGCAGTAGTTGCACGAGTATCAGTCGTGGCCGTAGTGGTTGTTGCAGTAGTAGTTGGTGTGTAGTAGTAGCAGGAATAGTAGGTAGGTGCAGTAGTTGCAATAGTTGTAGTAGTTGGAGCAATATTAGTAGTAGTAGTAGTAGCAACAGAGGTCATAGTCGTAGCAGCTACAATACTTATATGTTTGGCAGTAGTTGAAGTAGTAGTAGTAGTAGCAGCAGCAGCAGCAGCAGTAGTAGTAGTAGTTATAGTAGTAGTAGCAGCAGCAGCAGCAGTAATAGTAGTAGTAGTAGTTACAGTAGTAGTAGTAGCAGTAGTAGTCAGAGCAATAGTAGTAGGAGTACTTGTAGAAGGAGGAGAAGTTGAAGTAGTTGTACTAGTAGTAGTAGTAGTAGGAGAAGTAGTAGTAGTAGTTGTTGTCATTGTTGTTGTGGTCACAGTAGTAGTAGTAGTATTAGGAGTAGTAGGTGTAATGGTAAAAGTAGTAGGGTAGTCATAGTTGAAGCCGTACTAGTAGCAGTAGTATAAGTGGTAGGCGTCGCGGTTGTTGTAGTAGTAGCAACAGGAGTTGTAGGGGTAATGGTAAAAGTAGTAGTAGTATTATTAGTAATAGTAGTAGCAGGGTAGGAGCAGCAGTAGTAGCTATAGCGAAAGTACTTATAGTTGTAGTAGTAGTAGTTGACGTAGCAAAAGTAGTTGCAATAGTAGTAGCAATAGCAGTAGTTAGAGTAGTAGCAGTGGTAGCTATAGCAGTTGTAGCAATAGCATTAATAGTACTCGTAGTAGTAGTTGTAGCAGTATTAGTAGTAGCAATAGTAGTACTAGTCGTAGCAATAGTAGTAGTAGTAGTAGTAGGATTAGCAGTAGCAGTAGTCCTAGTAGTTGTTGTAGCAGTAGAAGTGGTACTAGTAGTAGCAACTGTAGTAGTAGTATTGGCAGTTGTAGCAATAGTAGTAAAAGCAGTAATAGTAGTAGTAGTAGCGAAAGTAGTAGTAGGTGTGATATTAGTGATAGTAGTTGTAGCAGTAGTCGCATTTGTTGCAGTAGTGGTAATTATAGGAGAAGTCGCAGCAGTCATGGTTGTGGATGTAGCAGTAGTAGTAGTAGACCATAGTAGCAGAAGTAGTAGTAGTCATAGTCATAGTAGTAGCAGTTGTAGTTGTAGTAGCAGTAAAAATAGTAGTAGAAGTAGTAGTCGTAGTAGTAATATTAGTAGTTGTAGTAGTAGTAATAATAATACTAGAAGTATCAGTAGTATTAGTAGCAACAGTAGCATTATCTGGAGTAGCAGCATCAGTAGTATCAACTGTAATACTAGTAAGCGAAGTAGTTGTTGTAGCAGTTTTAGTGGTCATAGCAGTAGTAGTAGTAGTAGCGATAGTAATAGCAGTAGTAGCAGCAGTTGCTGTAGTGGTACTAGTTGTAGCGGCAATTGCAATAGTAGTAGTAGTGCTGTAGTAGTAGCAATAGTAGTAATGCCAACAACAACATCGATAGTAGTGTTGTAGTAGTAGCATTACTGGTAGTAGTAACAGCAGCAGTCATAGAAGTAGTAGTCACAAAGGTAGTAGAAATAGGATAAGTGTTAGTAGCAATAGCAATAGTAGTAGTCGTGGTAGTAGTAGTAGTAGCAGCAAAAGTTGTAGCAGCAGTAGTAGTAGTACTAGTAGTAGTAGCGGCAGTAGTAGCAGCGGCAGTAGTAGCGGTAGTTGTACTTGTTGTAGCAGTTGTATTAGTAGTAGTCCTTGTAGTAGTTTTAGTATTAATTGTAGTGGCAGTAATAGTAGTAGTAGCAGTAGTAGCAGTAGTAGTAGCAGCAGTAGTAGGTATCATTGTTGTAGTTGAAGAAGGGGTAGTGGCAATATTATTAGTAGTAGTAGGAGCATGAGCAGTTGTAGTAGTAGTAGTCATAGTTGTAGGAGCAGTGTAGTTGTAGCAGCGGTCGTATTAGTAGTAGTAGTAGGAGCAGTAGTGGTTGTCGTAAAAGTAACAGAAGTAGTAGTAGTAGAAGGAGAAGCAGTTGTAGGAGCATTAACTGTAATAGTAGTAGCAGTAATTATTGTAGTGGTAGAGGAGGTACTAGTGGTAATAGCACTTGTAGTAGTAGTAGTAGTAGTAGTATTAGTAGTTGTAATAGTAGCTGTAGTACTAGCAATATCAATAGCAGTAGTAGCAGCAATTGTCACAGTAGTAGAAGCAGCAGCAACAGTAGTAGTAGCAGAAGTAGCAGTAGTCAGAATAGTAGTGGGTGTCGCATTAGCAGTAGTAGCAGGAGGAGTAGTAGTAGTAGCAGCTGTAGCAGCAGTAGTATTATTATTAGTAGTAGTAGTAGTAGCTGTAGTAGTAGTTGTTGCAACAGTAATGGTTGTAGTAGTAGTAGTAGCAAAATTAGTAGCTATCGAAGCAATAGTAGAAGTAATAGTAGTAGTAGTAGTAGTAGTAGTAGTAGTAGTAATAGTATTAGAAGTAGTAGTATTTGTAATACTAGTGGTAGAAGTAGTCGTAATGGCAGCTATGGTATTAGTAGGAGTAGCAGTAGTTGTAGTAGCAAAAGTTGTAGCTATAGTAATAGAAGTAGCCGAAGTGGTAGTAGTAGCAGTAGTATTAGTAGTATAGTAATAGTTGTAGCAACAGCAAAAGTAGTAGTAGTAGTAGTAGTAATTATTGTAGTAATCGGTGGAGTAATAGTAGTAGCAGCAGTAGAAGCAGTAGCAGTAGTAGTAGTAGTAGCAGTAGTAGCAGCAGCAGTAGTAGTACCAGTTGTAACAGTAGTAGTAGTAGTAGCAGGAGTGGCAGTGGGAGCAGCAGTAGTAGCAGTAGGAGTAGTATTAGTAATTGAAGTAGTAGGAGTGCTAGTAGTAGTAGTAGCAATAGTAGTAATAGTTGCAGCAATGGTAGCGGTATTAGCAGTATTAGCAGAAGTAGTAGTGGTACCAGTAACCGTAATAGTAGTAAAAGTAGCAGTAGTAGTATTAGCAGTAGTTGTATTAGTTGAAGTAGTATTAGTAGTATTAGTAATATGATAAGTAGTAGTAGTAGAATTAGTAGTAGTAGCAGTGACAATAGTAGTAGTAATAGCAGCAGAAGTAGCAGCAGCAGTAATAGTAGTAGTAGTAGAATTAGTAGTATTAGTCGTCGCAAAAGTAGTAGTAGTGGTGGTGGTGGTGGTAGTAGTAGCTGTAGAAGCAATAGTAGTTGGGGTTACAGTAGTTGTAGTAGAAGGAGAAGCAGTAGTAGGGTCAGTAACCATAATAGTAGTAGTTGTAATTATCATTGTGGCAAAGGTGGTACTGGTGGTAGTCGCACTAGTAGTAGTAGTAGTAGTAGTAGTAGTAGTAGTAGTAGTAGTAGTAGTAGTAGTAGTAGTAGTAGTAGTAGTAGTAGTCCCAGTAGTAGCAGTAGTATTAGTAGTATTAACAGTAGTAGTAGTACCAGCAATAATAATAGCCATAGTAGCAACAATTGTAGCAGTAGCAACGGCAGCAGCAGCAGCAGTAGTATCCAAAGTAGTAGTAGTTAGAGAAGTAGTAGGTGTCACAGTAGCAGCAGCAGCAGTAGTAGGAGTAGTAGCAGTAGCAGTAGCAATAGTAGTAGTAATAGTAGTATTAGTACTTGTACTAGCAGTAGTAGTTGTAGTAGTAGTTGTAGTAGCAATAGTGGTAGTAGTAGTTGCTGTAGTAGTAAGATTAGTAAATGTAGTAGTAATAGTAGGAGCAAAAGTAGCCATTGTAGTAGTCATAGCAATGGTAGCAATAGTAGCAAAATTAGCCATAATTGGAGCAGAATAGTAGCCCTCATAGCAGTAGTAATAATATTAGAAGAAGTAGTAGTAGTAGTTGTTGTAGTAATAGTAGTATTTGTAATACTACTAGTAGAAGTAGTCGTAATAGCAGTTGTAGTATTAGTAGGAGTAGCAGTAGTTGTAGTAGCAAAAGTTGTAGCTTTAGTAATTGAAGTAGCTGAAATAGTAGTAGTAGCAGTAGTATTAGTATTATAGTAATAGTTATAGCAATAGTAGCAGAAGTAGTAGTAGTAGCAGTAGTAATAATGATTGTAGTAATCAGAGGAGTAATAGTAGCAGTAGAAGTAGTAGTAGTAGCAGCTCTAGCTGCGACAGTAGTAGCAGTAGTAGTAATACTAGCTATAGTAGCTGTAGTAGCAACAGTAGTAGTAGTACCAGTTGTAACAGTATTTGCAGTATTAGTAGGAGTGGCGGTGGTAGCAGTAGTAGTAGCAGCAGTAGTAGTAGGAGTAATAATAGTAGTAGTGATGATAGTAGTAACAGTAGCAGTAGTAGTACTAGCTATAATAATGGTAGTTGTCTTAGCTGTATTAGCCGAACTAGTGACCGTAATAGTAGTAGAAGTAGTCGTAGTAGTTGTAATATGATAAGTAGTAGTAGTAGAATTAGTAGTGGTAGTAGCAATTTCAATAGTAGTAGTAGTAGCTGCAGAAGTACAGTAGTAGTAATAGTAGTAGCAGTGGAATTAGTAGTATTAGTAGCTGCAAAAGTAGTAGTAGCAGTAGTAGTAGTAGTAGTTGCAGTAGAACTAGCAGTAGGAGGAGTTGTAGTAGTTGTAGTAGTAGTAGTAGTAGTCGCAGAAGTAGTAGTATTCTCAGTAGTAGCAGCAGTAATTGTAGTAATAGTAGTAGGCATAGTAGCAGTAGTGGTAGCAGTATTGGTAGTAGCAGGAGTAGGAGTAGGAGTAGTAGTTTGAGTAGTATTAGTTGGAGTAGTGGAAGCAGAACTACTAGTAGTAGTAGTAGCAGCAGTGGTAGTATTCGTTGAAGTAGTAGTAGTAGTTGTAGTAGTAGTGGTAGTAGCAGAAATAGTAGTAGTAGTAATAGTAGTGGTAGTTTAAGTAGTAGTAGTAGCAGTAATAGTATGGTAGTAGCAGCAGCAGTTGTAGAAATAGTAGTAGTAGTCGTAGTGGTAGTATTAGTTGAAGTAGTAGTATTAGTAGCAGTAGTAGCAGTTGTAGTAGCAGTAGCAGCAGCAGTAGTAATAGTATTTATAGTTTTAGTAGTTGGGGTAGTAGTAATACTAGTAGTAGCAGTATCGTAGCAGTAGTAGTAGTAGTTGGAGAACTAGTAGTAGCAGCAGTCGGAAGAATAGTAATAGCAGTAGTTGTTGTAGTTGTAGCAGTAGCAGTAGCAATTATCGTTGTAGTAGGTGTAATACTTGTAGAAGTAGTGGTTGCTATAGTAGTAGTAGCAATAGTGGTATCATTAGTTATAGTAATAGGAAAAGTAGTAGTTGTAGCAGCAGCAATCATTGTAGTAGTAGTAGAAGTAGCAGTAGTAGTTGCAGCAACTGTAATACCCATAGTAGTAGCAGTAGCTAAGCAGTAGTGGTAGTAGTAGCAATAGTAGTAGTAGTTGAAGTAGTAGTAGTAGTAGTAATAGTAGTAGTAGCAGAAGAAGGTGTAGTAGTAGCAGTAGAAGTAATAGTATTAGTATTAGTGTTCGTAGCAGTAATATTAGTAGTAATAGTAGTAGTAGTAGTAGTAGTAGTAATAGTAGTTATAATAGTGAGACTAGTAGTAGTAGAGCAGCAGTAGTAGTAGCTTTGTTGTAGTAGTAGTAACAGCAGCAGTAGTAGCAGTAGTCCTTGTTGTAGTAGTAGCAGTACTAGTGGTACTAGTTGTACCAGCTGTAGTCGTAGTAGTAGGAGAAGTGGTTGTAGTTGTAGTAATAGCTGTTGTAGTAGCAGTAGTCGCATTAATAGATATAGTTGTAGCAGTAGCACTATAAGTAGTAGCTGTAGCAGTAGTAGTGATAGTAGTTGTAGTAATTGTAGTAGTAGTAGCAGTTGTAGCCAGAGTGATGGTAGTAGTAGTAGTTGTAGTGGTAATAGTAGTAGAAATTATAGCAGTCATTGTAGTGGAAGTTAAATTTGTGATAGTAGCCCATGGTAGCAAATATAGTTTTAGTAGCAGTCGTAGTTGTTGTAATAGCAGCAGTAGTAGCAGCAGTAGTAGAAATAACAGTAGTAGTACTAGTAATAGTACTAGCACCAGTAGTAACAGTTGCAGTAATACTAGTAGTAGCAGTAGTATTAGTAGCAATAATAGCATTGGTCATAGTAGCAGCAACTGTAGTAGCTGTAGCAGTAGCAATAGTAAAATTAGTGGGAGAAGTTGTAGTAGTAGTCGTAGTAGTAATAGTAGTAGTAGCAGTATTAGTAGTAGTTGCAGCAGTTGTAGTGGTAGCAGTAATAGTAGATGTAGTAGAAGTAATAATAGCAATAGTAGTAGTAGCAATAGTAGCAGTAGTTGTAGCAATAGTAGTTATTGTAGTTATAGTATCAGTAGTTGCAGTAGCCATTATAGTTGTAGCAGCAGTAGTAGTAGCAATAGTAGTAGTAGCAATAGTAGTAGTAGTAGTAGTAGTAGTAGTAGTAGTAGTAGCAGTAGTAGTAGTAGTCGTTGTTGTAGTTGTAGTAGTTTTAGTAAGAGTAGTAGTTGTTGTAGCATTAGTAGTAGTAGAAGTAGTAGTGGAAGAAGTAGCAGCAACAATAGTTGTAGTTATAGTTGTAGGAGTCGCAGTTATAGTAGTAGTAGTTGTAGGAGTAGTTGTTTTAGTAGTAGTAGTAGCAGCAGCTGCAGTAGTAGAAGCAATAGTAGTTGTTGTAATAGTAGTAGTAGTAGTATTATCTATAATAGTACTAGTAGTATTTGTACTAGTAGTTGTAGTAGTAGTAGTAGCCGCTGTAGTAGTGGCAAAAGTAGTAGTAGTAGTGTAGCAACTGTAGCTATAGCAGCAGCTATAGTAGTAGTAGTAGTGTAGTAGTAGTAGTAGTAGAAAATGTAGTAATAGTAGTAGTATTAGAAGTAGTAGTAGTAGTAGTTGTAGAAGTAGCAGTAGTAGTAATTGTAGTGCTACTAGTAGTCATACTAGTAGTAGTGGTAGCAGTAGTAGTGGTAGTGGTCGTAATAGTAGTTGTAGAAGTAGTCGTATTAGTAGTAGTTGTAGTAGTAGTAGTAGTAGTAGTCGTAGTTGGAGTATTACAATCAGTAGCAACAACAACTGTAGTTATTGTAGTAGTAGTACTAGTAATAAAAGTAGTAGTAGTGGTAGTAGTTGTTGTTGTAATAGCAGTAGGAGTAATATTGGCAGTAGGAGTAGTAATTGTAGTAATCCTTTTTGCAGTACTAATAGTAGTTATTGTAATTGTACCTGTAGTAGTAGGATTTGTAGTAGGATTGGTAGTAGTAATAGTAGTTACAGTAGTATTAGTCGAAAAACTAGTAGTAGTAGTAGTAGTGGTAACAGTAGTAGCTGTATTGGTGTAGAAGTTATAGTAGAAGTTGTAGCAGTAGCAGTAGTAGTACTAGTAACATTAGTTAGAGTAGTAGTAGCTGCAAGAGTAGAAGTTGTGGTAATAGTCGTAGTTGTTGTTGTAGTAGGTGAAATAGTAGCTATAGAAGTAATAGTTGTAGCAGTTGTAGTACAAATAGGAGTATTAGGAGTTAGTCATAATTATAGTAGTAGTTGTTGTAGTTATAGTTGTAGTAGTATTATAACTGCTACAACTATTTCTATTACAACTATTATTCCTACTACTGCTTCTACTTCTACTACTACTATTACTATTACTACTACTACTACTACTACTACTACTACTACTACTACCACCACTACTATAACTACCATTACTACTACTATTACTACTACTACTACTGCTATTGCTACTACCGCTACTACTATGACTACTACTACTGCAACTTCTCCTATAATTAACACAACTACTACTTCTCCTGGTACTACACAATCTTCTACTACCACTACTGGTACTACTACTTTTGCTACTACTACTACTACTACTTCTACTACTCCTGCTACTTCCCATGCTAGTACAACTACTGCTACTACTACTTCTCCCACTACTACTACTACTACTGCTGCTAGTTTTATTACTACTGCGACTTCTACTATTTTTGCTACCACTGCTACTATTACTGCTACTGCAACAATGACTGCTACTACTACCACTGCTGCTACTATGGCTGCTACTGCTGCTACTACTGCCACTACTACAACTGCTACTACTGCTACCACTGCTACACCTATTACTACAACAACAACAACTACTACTACTCCTCCTCCTAGTACGTCTTCTATTGCTGCTATAGCCTCAATTACGACTACTACTAAAACTACTGCTACTACTACTTCTACTACAACTACTGCAACAACTACTACTTCTGCTAATACTACGGCAACTACTGCTACTATTACTATGGCTACTACTGATGCAACAACTACTGCTACCATTACTACTCTTACTACTATTGCTACAACTATTGTTACTACTACTACTATTGTTGCTAGTCCTACTAATACTACTAACGCTCGTCCTACTACTGCTGCTATTATTGTTACTACTACTACTACAAGTACTACTACTACAACTACAACGGCTGCTGCAACTGCTACTACAACTACTACTAGTGCTACTGCTCCTGCTGCTACTAATACTGCCCGTGCTATTACTACTGCTGCTCCCTCAACTACTGCTTCTACAATAACCGCTACTAGTACGATAACTAATACTACAGCTACTGATACTGCTACTACTATTACTACTGCTACTAGTACCACTACTATTGCTACTACTGCAACTATTACTGTAGCTAATGCTGCTATTACTTCAACTTCTTTCACTACCACTACTATTACTACTACTTCTGTTACTATTACTCCTAAAACTACTGCTATGACTCCTGTAGCGACTACTACTCCAGCTATGAGTGTTGCTGCTACTTCTACAACTACTACTACTACTGCTGCTGCTACTACTACTACTACTACTACTACTACTCCTGCTACAACTACTTCTACTACTACTACAACTACTACTACTACTGCTAATACAACCTCTACTGTTACTAATACTACTGCTACTTCAACTGATGCTACTACTATTGCTACTACTACAACAACTACTACTACTCCTACTGCTACTACTCTATATCTGCTGCTACTATTACTACCACTATTAGTAGTAGCAGTAGAAACCGTAGTAGTAGATGTAGTGGCAATAGTTGTAGTTGCAGAAGTAGTAGCCTTAGCAGTTGTAGTAGTAGTAGTAGTAGTAGTAGTAGTAGTAGTAGTAGCAACAATAGTAATAGTACTAGTAGTAGTAGTAGCTATAGTAGTAGTAGTAGTACTAGCAGAAGTAGTAGTAGTAGTAGTAGTAGTAGCAATAGTAGTAGCAGTACTAGTAGTAGTGGTAGTAGTTGTAGCTGTACTAGTAGTAGTAGTAGTAGTAATACTAGCAATAGCAGTAGCTATGGCAGCAACAGTAGTAGTAGTTGTAGAAGTAGCAGTTGTAGCAATAGCAGCAGTTGTAGCAGTAATAGTAGTGGCAATTATAGTAGTAGCACTAGTAGTGGTAGTAGTAGTACTAGTAGAAGTAGTAGTAGTTGCAGAAGCAATAGTGTTAGTTGTAGCGGTAGTAGCAGTAGCAGTTGGAGTAGTAAGAGTAGTATTAGTAGTAGCAGCAACAGTAGCAGTAGTAGTATTAGTAATGGTAGTTGAAGAGGTAGTAGTAGTATTGCTAGTACCAGAGATAGAAGTTATAGTAGGAATAGTAGCAGTAGCAAGAGTGGTAATAGTTGCAAAAGAGGTAGTAGTAGCTATAGTACTAGTAGCAAAAGTAGTAGTGGTAGTAGCAGTCACAATAGTAGTTGTACTAGTAGCAGCAGAAGTGGGAGTAGGAGTTGGAGTAGGTGCTGTAGTACGAGTTATAGTGGTAGTAGTAGTACTAGTCGGAGTAGCAGTTGTAGCAGTAGCAGGAGTAGGAGTAGTAGTAGGAGGAGGAGGAGGAATAGTAGTAGTAATAGTAGTCGTAGGACTGGGAGTACAAGTGGTAACAGGACTAGTAGTAGTAGCAATAGTTGCAGTAGTAGGAGCCACTGTAATTGCAGTAGATGGTGTAGCAGGGGTATAGTAGTAGCCCCAGCAAGAGTAGTAGTAACTATAGTAACAGTAGTGGAAGCAGTTTTAGTAGGAGTACTACTAGTAGTAGTAGTAACAATAGTTGTGGGGGTAGTAGTAGTAGAAGTAATAGTAGTAGTAGTTGCTGTAGGAGGTGCAGCAGTAGCAGTGGCAATAGTAGTAGTAGCAGCAGTAGTAGTTATTGTAGTAGAAGTAGTAGTAGTAGTAGTAGTAGTAGTAGTAGTAGTAGTAGTAGAAGTAGAGGTAGTAGTATTTGGAATAGTAGGAGAAGTGGGAGTTGGCGTTGGAGTAGTAGTTGCTGAAGTAGCAATAGTATTAGTAGTATTAGTCACAGTATTATTATTATTATTAGTAGTAGTAGTGGTAGTAGTTGTAGTAGTAGGAATAGTAGTATTAGTAGAAGCTATAGTAGTTGTAGTCATAGTAATAGTAGTAGTGGTAGTGGTTGTAGTAGTAGTAGCAGTAGTTGTAGTAATAGTAGTCATAGAAGTAATAGTAATAGTAAGAGTGGTAGTTGTAGTAGTAGTTTTAGTAGTAGAAATAGTAGTAGGAGTTGTCATAGTTGTTGGAGTTCGATCCGGAGTAGTAGTAGTAGTAGTTGCAGTAGTAGTAGTAGAAGTAGTAATACTAGTAGTAGGGGTTGTAGCAGAAGTAGTAGTAGTAGTATAGTAGCAGGAGTAGTTGTAATAGGAGCAGTAGTAGTAGTAGTTTTAGAAGTAGTAGTATTAGCAGTAACAGTTGTGGCAGTTGTAGTTATACTAGCAATCATAGTTGTTGTACTAGTAGTTGTAGTCGTGGAACTAGTTGTAGGAGTGCAAGTAGGAGTAGGAGTTCGAGTAGCAGTAGCCATAGTAGTAGTAGTAGTAGTAGTAGTAGTAGTCGTAGCCGCAGTAGTAGTAGTAGTGGTAGTTGTTGTTGTTGTTATAGTAGCAGTAGTTGTATAAGTAGGAATAGTAGTAGCAGCAGGAGGAGTAGCAGTAGTAGTAGGAGTAGGAGTTTGTGTATGAATTGTAATAGTAGCAGTAATAGTAGTAGTAGTAGTGGTGGTGCTAGTAGGAATTGTAGTCGTGGTTGTGGTACTAGTAGTTGTTCTAGTATAACTAGGAGTAGTAGTAGTATCATTAGGAGTAGCTGTGGTAGTTGTGCTAGTAAAAGTAGTAGTAGTGGTAGAAGTTGTAGTAGTGGTTGTAGTAGTAGTAGTAGCAGTAGCAGTAGTACTATTAGTAGTAGTAGTACGAGTAGTAGTAGCAGCAATAGGAGTAGTTATCATAGTAGTAGTACTAGTAGTATCAGTAGGAGTGATTGTAGTAGTTGTTGTTGTAGTTGTGGTAGCAATTGTACAAATAGTAGTAGTAGTTGTTGTTGTTGTTGTTGTTGCAGTAGCTATAGTAGTCATAGGAGTAGTTGTAGCAGAAGTGGTAATAGTATTTATAGTAATAGTAGCAGTAGAGGAAGTAGTAGCGGTAATAGTTGTCGTAGTAGAAGTAGGAGTAGTAGTAGTAATAACAGCAGGAGTAGTAGTAAGAGTAGTAGTAGTAGTAGGAGTAGCAGTAGAAGTAATAGTAGTAGATGTAGTAATAGTTGTTGTAAAAGAAGTAGTAGTAGGAGTAGGAGTAGTGGCAGTAGTAGCAGTTGTAGGAGTAGTAGTATTAATAGTAGCTGGAGCAATAGTGGTAGTAGCAGAAGTTGTAATAGAAGTAGTAGTAGTAGTAGTACCCGTAATTGTAGTCGTAGTCGTGGTAGTAGTAGTAGTGGTTGTACTAATAGTAGTAGTACTAGTGGTAGTAGTTATAGTGGTAGTTGTAGTTGGAGTATTAGGAGTTGTAGTAGTTGTAGTTGTTATAGTAGTAGTAGTCATTATTGTGGTAGTTATAGTAGTAGTAGGAGTAGTAGTCCTTGTTGTTGTTATAGAAGTCGCAGTAGGAGTAGTGGTAGTTGTCATTGTTGTAGTAGCAGTAGCAGTAGTAGTAATTGTAGTAGTAGTAGTAGTTGCTATTGTTGTTGTAGCAGTAGTTTTAGTCATAGTAGAAGTTGTCGCAGGAGTAGTGGTAATATTAGTTGTAGTAGTGGTCTTAAAGTTAGTGGTAGTGGTAGTAGAAGTAGTAGTAGAAGTAGGAGTAGCGGCAGAAGCCGCAATAGTACTAGTAGTTGTTGTCTTAGTAGTGGCAGTAGCAGTAGTGGCAGTAGTAGTTGTACTAGCAGTTGCAATAGCAATAGTAGTTGTATTAGTAGTAGTAGTAGCAGTACCATTAATTGTAGTAGTGGTAGTTGTAATAGTAGTAGTATTAGTAATATTAATAGTAGTTTCAAGAGTTGGGGTAGTAGTAGGAAGATTAGCAAGAGTAGCAGCAGTAGTAGTAGTAGTAGTTGGAGTAGCAGTAATAAAATTTGCAGCAGCAACAACAGCAACAGTAGTAGTACGAGTAGTAGTAGTAGCAGCAGTAGCAGTAGTTGTAGTACCATCAGTCATAATTGTGGTTGTAATAATAGTAGTAATAGTAAGAGTAGGAGTAGGGGTGGGAGTTGGAAGAGTAGTAGGAGCAGCATCATCAGTAGTAGTAGGTGTAGCAATAGCTGTATTAGTAGTAGTAGCCGTAGTGGTAGTAGTAGTAGTAGAAGCAGCAGCAGTTGTATTAGCTGTAGTATTAGTAGTAGGAGTAGTTGCAACAATAATTGTACCACTTGTAGCAGCAGTAGTAGTAATAGTAGTAGTATTAGTAGTAGTACTACCAGTATTATTAATAATAGTAATAGTCATAGCAGTAGTATTTGTAGTAGTAGTAATACTTGCTGTAGCAGCAATAGTAGTGGTTGTAGTCTCAATAGTGGTAGTAGAAGTAGAAGTACTAGTAGCAGTAGCAGTCATAGTTGCAGTAGTATTAGTATTGGAGTAGTAGTTGTAGTAACAGTAGTAGTAGTAGTAGTAGGCACAACAGTAGTAGTAGTAGTAGCAATAGTGATAGTAGTAGTCATAGTAGGAGGAATAGTACTAGTACTAGTAGTAGTAGTTGTAGTAGTAGGAGTAGAAACTATAGCAATAGTGGTCATAGTTACAATGGCAATTGTAGCAGTACCTGTTGCTATAGTAGTCGTACTAGCAGAAATACTAGTATTAGTTGTAGTAGTAGCTGTAGCAGTAATACTAGTGGATGATGTAGTAGTAGTTGTAGGACTGGTAGTAGAACTAGTAGGAGGAGGATGAGGATGAGGAGTAGTACTTGTACTAGCAATAGTAAATGTAATAGTAGCAGTTGTAGCAGTAGGGTTAGTAGTAGCAGTAGCAGTAGCTATTGTAGTAGCAATAGTAGTAGTATGAGCTGTAGTAGTAGCAATAGCAATAGTAGTAGTGGCAGTAGTGGTAGTAGCTATAGTAGTAGCTATAGTAGTAGCCGTTGTAGTAGCATTAATAGTAGTATTAGCAGTAGTAGTAGTAGTGA
>RXID01021623.1:0-5000 GCA_005019695.1 Trichopus zeylanicus subsp. travancoricus
TAGTATTGGTATCAGTAGTACCAGTAATAGCAATAGTAGTATAAATACTAGGAGTAGTAGAAGTAGTAGTAGTAGTAGTAGTTGCAACAGTAGTAGTAATTGTCCTAGTAGTAGTAGTAGCTGGAGTAGTAGTAGTACCTGGAGTAGTAGTAGTAGTTATAGTAGCAGTAGTAGCAGTATTAGTAGTAGTAGAAGTACAAGTAGCAGCGATAGTAATAGTAGAAGTACTATTAGTAGTAGTTGTAGCAATAGTAGTAGTAATATGAGTAATAGTAGTAGTAGTAGTAGTAGCGGTATTAGTTGTAATAGGTATAGCAATATGAGCAATAATAGTAGTAGTATCAGTAGCAACAGTAGTAGTAGTAGTATTAGTAGTAGTAGTAGTCGAAGTAGTAGTAGTAGTCGTTGTTTAGTAATAGTAACAGAAGCAGTAGCAGTTATAGTAGTAGCAGCAATACTACAAGTAGTCATAGAAGAAGTTGTCGTTGTTGTCGCAGAAGTCATAGTAGAAGTACTCATTGTAACAATAGTAGTGGTCATTGTAGTACTAGTAGTTGTAGTAGTTGCAGTAACAACAACTGTAGTAGTAACCATAGCAGTAGAAGTATCTGTAGTAGGTATAGTAGTAGTGGTAGTAGAAATAGTAGTAGTGGTCATTGTAGTAGTAGTAGTTGTTCTTGTTGTTGCAGTAGGAACAACAGTATTATTAGCAGTAGCAGGAGTAGTAGTGGTGGTGGTAGAAATAGTAGTAGTAGCAGAAGTAGTAGCAGTAGTAGTTGCAGCAGTAATTGTAGCAGTAGTAGTAGAAATAGTATTTGTTGTAGAAGTACCAGCCGAAGTACTAGCTACAGTAGTAGCAACAGTAGTAGTAGTAGGATAGGCAGTAGTAGTAATAGTAGTAGAAGAAGCAGCAACAATAGTACTAGTGTCAGTAGTAACAGTTGTGGTAGTAGTAATAGTAGTAGTTGAAGCAGCAGCAGCAACAACAATAGTAGTAGTAGTAGTATTAGTAGTACTAGTGTCAGAAGTAGTAGTAGTATCCGTAGTTGTAGTAGGAGCAGCAGTAGAAGTAGCAGTAGCAGTAGCAGTAGTCGTAGCAGTAGTAGTAGTAGTAGCAAAAGTCTTATTGATAGCAGTTGTCATAGTAGCAGCAACAATAGTAGTAGCAGCGATTATAGTAGCAGTAGCAGCAATAATGGTAGTAGTTGCAAAAGTAATAGTAGAAGTAGTAGCAGCAGTAGCAATTGTAGTAGTAGTTGCTGTAGTACTAGTAGTAGTTGTAGCAGCAGTATTAGTTGTCCTAGTAGTAGTAGTAGTAGAAGAAGAAGTAGTAGTAGTAGTAGTAATTGTAGTAGTAGTAGTAGCCTCAGTAGTAGTAGAAGGAGTAGCAGTAGTAATAGTAGTAGTAGTAGCAGTAGCAGTGCCAGTAGAAGTAGTACTACTTGTAGTAGTAGTATTAGTAGCCTCAGTAGCTGCAACAATAGTAGTATTCGTACTGGTAGAAGTAATAATAGTAGCCACAATAGTAGTAGTAGTTGTAGTAGTAGAAGTTGCAGCAACAACCATAGAACTACTACTACTAATAATAGTATTCCTACTACTACTACTACAACTACTAGCTCTATTACTACTTCTACACTACCACTACAACTACTACTACAAGCACTGCTACTACTACAATAACTATTACAATTACTACAAATAACACTACAATTACTACTGCAACTACTCCTATTGCTATAATTACTACTCCTACTACAACTACTACTACTGTTGCTACTATTACTACTTCTACAACTACTAATGCAACTACTCCTCCTACCACTGCTACTGCTACTCCAACTGCTAATACACCTACTACTACAACTACTACTTCAACTACTCTTATTTCTACTACTACTACTACTCTGACTGCTACTACAATTATTCCTACTACTACTCCAACTGTTCCAATTTCTACTACTACGACTACTACAAATACTCCTACTACTACTACTACTATTACAACTACTACTACTACCACATCTACAACTCCTCCTACTACTACTACAACTACCTCTGCTACTACTACTACTACTACTACTAATACTACTAAAAGTACTACTACCAATACTACTACTACAACTACTACTACTACTGCTACTGCTACTTCTACAACAACAACTACCGCTGCTACTACTACTACCACTAGTACTAGTACTAGTACTAGTACTAGTACTACTACTACTACTACTTCTACTACTACTACTACTTCTACTACTACTACTACTAATACAACTTATACTACTACTACTACAACTACTACAACAAGTACTAGTACAATAACTACTATTACTACTATTACTACTACCAGTAGTACTACTAGTACTACTACTATTGTTATACTACTACCATTACAACAACAGTAACAGCAACAACTACTACAACAACAACTACTAGTACTACTACAATAACAGCGACAACAACAACAACAACAACAACTACTAGTACTGCTACTACTTCTACTTCTATAACTACTGCTACTACTACTACAACAACTACTACTGCTTTTAATACTACTACTACTATTGGTACTAGTACTACTACTACTACTACAACTACTACAATTACTCCTATTGTTATTACTACTACTACTACTATTACTACTACAACTACGACTACTACTTCAACAACAACAACAACAATAACAACCACAACAACTACTGCTGCTACTACTAGCACTACAACAACAACTACTACTAGCACTACAACAACAACAACTACTACTAGCACTACAACAACAACAACAACAACTACTACTACTACTACTACTAATACTACTACTATGACAACAACTACTACTAGCACTACAACAACAACAACAACTACTACTACCACTACTACTACTACTGCTGCTTGTACAACTACTACTATTACTACAACTACTACTACTACTCCTCGTACTACTACTAGTACTACTACTCCTTCTACTACTACTACTCGTACTACTACTAGTACTACTACTCCTTCTACTACTACTACTACTGCTACTACTGCTACAACAACTACTACTACAACAACAACTACTACTATTACTACTACTACTGCTGCTGCTATTACTACTACTACTACTACTTCTTCTTCTACTACTACTACTACTACTACTACTACTACTACTACTACTACTACTATTACTAAAACTACTACAGCCACTATTACTACAACTACTACTACTCCAACTAATAGTGCTACTTCTACAATTACTATGACTATCGCTACTACTTCTGTTGCTACTCATACTACTACTCTTACTTCTACTACTACTACAGCTCCCACTACAACTCCTACCCCAACACCTTCTCCACCTACTGATGCTTTACTATTACGGCTACTACTACTACTACAACTACTACTACTTATACTTCTAGTACTACTACTATTATGGCAACTAGTACTACTACCACGACTACTACTTCTACTACCACTACAATGACAACTACTACTACAACTATTGCTACTATTGCTACTACTAGTGCTACTACTACAAATACTACTACTGCCACTACTACTTCTACTAGTACTACTACTTCTTCTTCTTCTACCGCTACTACTATAGCTACTATGACCACTACTACTTCTACAACAAATAGAAGGAAAATAACAACTGCTACTACAAGTACTACTACTACTACTGCTGCTACTACTACTACTCCTACTCCTACTACAACTACTACATCTACTGTTACTACTACTGCCTACACTACTACTACTACTACAACGACTACTACTCCTGTTGCTACTACAACGACTACTACTCCTGTTGCTACTACAATGACTACTACTTCTACTACTATTGCTACTGCTACAACTGCTACTGCTACGGCTTCCACTACTACTATTGCTACAACTACTCCGATTACTAGTACTACTACCCCAATTACAGCTTTTGCTACTATAACTACGACCTCTACTACTACTGTTAGTACAACTACTACTGCTACTGCTGCTATCATTACTCCTTCTATTGCAGCTAATACTTCTAGTACTTTTGTTGCTATGGCCACTCCTACAACTACTCCTACTACTACTACTACTACTATTACTACTACTACTACCACTACCACTACTTCTAGTACTATTATTACTACTACTTCTACTACTGCTTCTCCTGTTACTACTACTACTATTACTACTACTATAGCCACAACTACTCATACTACTGCTAGTACTACTACTACTGCAACAACAACAACAACAACAAGAACAACTACTACTACTACTACTACTACTCCTACTACTACTAGTACTACAAGTACTAAAACTACGACTACTACTATTATTACTACGACTTCTTCTACAGCTATTAAAACTCCTCCTCCTACTACTACTACTGCTGCTACTAGTTCTACTACTACTACTACTACTTATACAGCTACTAGTACTTCTAAAAGTACCACTACCACTACTACTACTACTAATGCTATTACTACTATTACTGCTAGAACTACTTCTACAACTACAGCTACTCCAACCTGTACTTCCATAATTACCACTACTATGACTTTTACTACTTCATCTGCTAGTACTATTACTACTAGTACTACAACTACTATACTACTACTACTATTGCTACTGCTACTACTACTTCTACTACTACTTCTACTACTACTTCTACTACAACAAATATTACTACGACTGCTACTACTAGTACAAGTACAATTTCCATAACTACTACTACCACTACTACTACAATTAATAATCCTACTGCTACTATTACTACTACTACTACAACAACAACAACAACTACTACTACTACTACTCCTACTACTACCACTACTACTATGACCTCTACTATTGCTACTACTACACCTACTATTACAACAACTACTGCAATTACTACTCT
This sequence comes from Trichopus zeylanicus subsp. travancoricus, assembly GCA_005019695.1. NCBI lineage: Eukaryota > Viridiplantae > Streptophyta > Magnoliopsida > Dioscoreales > Dioscoreaceae > Trichopus > Trichopus zeylanicus. The sequence continues at coordinate 4,883 of RXID01021623.1, forward strand.
TACTAATGCTACTACAGGTACTACTAATCCAACTAGCATTCATTCTCCCACACATATTCCAACTACTACTCCCACTTCTACCACTACTACAACTTCTACTTCTCCCCCCACTACTACT
>RXID01021623.1:7500-20886 GCA_005019695.1 Trichopus zeylanicus subsp. travancoricus
ACTACTACTTCTACTACTACAACAACTACTACAATAACTACTACTGCAACTATTACTTAAACTACGATTGCTGCTACTATTACTGAAACTACTGCTACAACTACTATTACTACTACTACTGTTGCTATTGGTACTACTACTAGAACTCGTGTTCCCACAACTACCATTGCTACTACTGCAACAACAACAACTACTACTACTACTAGTACTACCCCTAACACTCCTACGACTTCTACGACTACTACTCCAACTACTACCGCAACTACTACACTCCTACTACTACTACTATAGCTACTACAATCATAACTACTCCAACTACTACTATGTCTCCTACAACTATTACTACTACTACTATTGGTCATACTAATACTACTACTCCAAACAATCCTACTACTACGACTACTGCAACAACTGCTACTGCTCCTCCTACTACTACTACTACTATTACAACAACAACTACTACTACTACTATTACTACTACTACAACAACAACAACAGCTACTACTACTACTTCTACTACCACTTTAGCTACAACTGCTGCTACTTCTACTACTACTTCTACTGCTACAAATACTACTCCTACTACTACTACTAGTCCTCCAATTACTACTACTTCTACTACTATAATTTATACTACTACGACTACTACTATAACTCTGGTTGTGCTTGCTACTACTACAACAACTAATGCTGCTGCTGCTACTACTACTACTCCAACTACTCGTACTAATACTGCTACTGCTACTCGTACTACAACTCCTACTACTGCTACTACTGCTGCTGCTGCTGTTGTTGCTGTTGCTACTACTACTACTACTACGACGATGACAACTACTGCTACTAATATTGCTACTTATGCTACTATTGCTACTACTACTACTAATACTACTATTCTTGCTGCTGCTGTCACTAATACTATGGCTACTACTACTACAACTACAACTGCTACTCCTACTGCTACTGCTCCTGCTCCTTCTAGTATTGCTACTACTTATACCACTACTAGTAATATGGCAGCTAGTACTGTTGCTATTACAACTTCTGGTACTACTACGGCTATAATTACTACAACTGCTATGACTTCTACGACTACTACGGCTACTACTTCTACTACTACAACTACTGCTCCTAATTCTACTCCAACAACAACTACAACTTCGACTACTACTAAAATGACTACTGTGGCTATCACTAATACTACTACTACTACTGTACTATTATAACTAATACTACTACAACAACTATTTCTTCTATAACAACTACTACAACTACTTCTTCTACTACAACTACTACCATTGCTACTGCTATGCCTACTACTACTACTACCACTATAAGTTCTACTGTTACTACTACTGCTACTACTGCTACTACTATAACTACTGCTACTTCTGCAACTACTGCTACTACTACTACTACAACTACTATGAGTGCCATGACTACTACCACTACTACTTCTGCTACTATTGCTACCTCTACTACAATTTCTACTACTAGTAAAGCTACAACTACAACTACTATGACTGTTACTTCTTCTACTACTACTATTACTGCATCTATTACTACTACAACTACAACAACAACAACGACTACTACTACCACTACTACTACTATTACTACTGCTGCTGCTGCTAGGACTACTACAAATATTATTATTACTACTAAAACTACTACAACCACTACGTCTGCTGCTGCTGCAGCTCCTACAACAACTTCTCCTACTATTATGACTACTGCTACTGTTACTACTACTATTGTTGCTGCTGCTGCTGCTACTTCTACTACTACTACTCTACTACTACTACTACTACTACTACTACTACTACTACTACTACTACTACTACTATTACTACTACTACTACTGCCACTAATACTACTATTACTACTACAACTGCTACTACTGCTACAACTGGCACTGGTACTACAAGCCATACTATTGCCACTGCCCCTACTACTAATACTATTGCTACTGACCCTGCTACTAATACAACTACTACTCCTACAACTACTGTTGCTACTGCTACAACTACTAGTATTATTCCTACTTCTACAACTGCTGCTACTATTCCCACTATAGCTTCAAGAACAACCACTAAAAGTACTCCTACTACTACCACTACTACTTCAACTACTGCTACTATAATTGCTACTCCTACAACTCTGCTGCTTCTCCTACCACTACTACTACTCCTACTACTACTGTTACTGCTACTATTGCTACTTCTAAAATTGCTGCTACTACAATATCTACTAATACAGCTCCAACAACTACTATTATCAATACAAGAACTCCCAATGCCATAGCTACTATGACAACAACTACTACAGCTCCTACTACTGTGACTGCTACTACCATAACTACTAAAGCTCCCGCTTCTACTACCACTACTACCTTAATCGCTACTATTGATACTCCGACTACTATAGCTACTACTACCACTTCTACTTCTACTGCTGCTATTATTACTCCTACTACTAAAACTAATGCTACTACTTCTGCTACTACTCCAACTACTACTACTATTTCTGCTACTGCTACTACTACTACTACTACCACTATAGCAACTACTATTGATGCTCTTACTACTACTTCAACTACTACTACTACCACTATGACTTCTGCTACTACTTCTTCTACTACTACGGATGCTACGGCTACTACAAATACTACAACTACTACTTCTACTACAACTTCTACCACTACTACTGCTACTACTATTAAGGTGACTACTGCGATGACTACAACTACTGTAACTTGTGCTACAATTGCTACTTCTATTACAACTACAACTACAACTACTTCTACTCCAACTACTACTACTGCTTCTACTGCTACTTCTCTTACTACCACCAGAGCTACTACCACTACTGATACTACTACTACTACTGTTGCTGCTACTGATACTACTGCTACTACTACTACCACTAATACTACTACAGCTGCCGTAATTTCTGCTTCTGCTATTACTACTACTTCTCAGACAACTACTACTTCTGCTACTACTACTACTACTACCACTACTACTATTTCTACTATTACTACTACTATTACTACTACTACTACTACTACTACTACTACTACTACTACTACTACTACTACTTTGACTACTACTACTACTACTACTACTACTACTACTACTACTCTTGCTGCTGCTGCTACTACTACTACTACTACTACTACTACTACTACTACTACTACTACTACCACCACCACTACTACTACTACCACTACTACAACTACTACTACTACAACATCTCCTACTACTGCTACTTCTGCAACAACAACTACTACTACTTTTGCTACGACTACTAATACTACTGCTACTACTACTACTACTTCTACTTCTGTTACAAAGGCTTCTTCTACTAATATGTCAACTATTATAATTGCTTCTACTACTACTTCTCCTACTACTACCGCTGCTACTGCTATAACAACAACAACTACTGTAGCTACTAATACTACTGCTACTACTGCTACAACTACTACTACTACTGTAGCTACTAATACTACTGCTACGACTGCTATCCGTATTACAACTTCAACTACTACTACTACTATAACTGCTACTACTAGTACAATAATAACTACAACTACTATTGCTGTTGCAACTACTATTACTACTACTGTAATTACTACTACTACTACTACTACTACTGTGACTACTACTACTACGACAACTTCTACACTAATACTTCTGCTGTTGTTGCTGCTACTACTACTACAACTACTACAATTGCTACTGCTACTACTTCAACTACTACTATTACTACTACTACTACTACTTCTGCTACTACTACTACTACTACAACAACTACTACTACTACTACAACCACGACAACTACTACTGCTCCAACCACAACTATTGCTGCTGCTACTACAACTTCTACAGCTACTCCCATTACTACTGCCAGTACTACTACTACTCTTACTACTGCTATTACTACTGCTCCTACTACTACTATTGCTACTACCACTACTGCTACTACAACAACTACTATTACTGCTACGACCACTACTAATACTACTACTGCTACTCCTACTACTAGTATTGCTATAACAACAACTACTTCTGCTGCTGTTGCTTCTCCTACTACTACTTCTCGTAATACTACTACTACCACTAATGCTACTACTTCTAGCGCTGCTACTCCTACTACTACTTCAAGTAATACTTTTGCCGCTACTACAACTACTACTAGCACAAATACTGCGGCTACTACTACTCATACTACTACAACATCTTCAGCTACTTTCGCTACTCATGCTTTCGCTACTACAACTGCTACTTCTGCTATAACTACTACCACTATTGCTACTATTACTACTACTACTATTGGTACCACTACTACTAGTGCTACTACTTCTATAATTGCTGTTGCTTTTACTACTTTGCTGCTATTATTGCCGCAGTAGCTACTACAACTACTACTACCATAACTTCTCCTCCTACTACTACTACTATTGCTCCTACTAGTATAACTAATACTACAACAGCTAAAAATACTTCCAATGCTACTACTACTGCTACTACTACATCTGCTACTACTACTATAACCACTACTACGGCTATAACTACAAATGCTACTACTACTACAATTATTACTGCTGTGGATACCACTACCACTACTACTGCTACTACTATTATTTCTACTAGTATTGTTGCTGCTGCTGCTGCTAGTACCACTACTGCAATTGCTACTACTATTACTACTACTACTTCTACTTCTACTATTACTACTTCTACAATAATAACTCTTACTAATACTACTGCTAGTACTACTATTGCTGCTGCTAGTCCATCTGCTTCTACTACTACTAATACAACTTCTACTACTACTACTACTACTACTCCACCATCTACAAGTACTTCTGGCACTAATACCGTGACTCCTCCTCCTACCAAAACTACAATTATCAATACAAGTACCACCACAGCTACTAGTACTACTACTACTACTATTACAACTACTACTACTGCTGCAACTAGCACGACTACTACTACAGCAACTACAACAACTACTAATATTACTACTACAACAATAATAACTACTACTATTACTACAACCGCTACTTCGACTACTGCTACAACTACTATTAGTACTACTACTACTCTAGCTACTGCTACTACTACTCCAGCTACTGCTACTACTACTACAACTGCTACTACTTGTGCGACAACTACTAGAACTACTACTGCTACTGCTGCTACTACTACTACCTCTACTACTACTAATACATCTACTACAACTAAACTACTACAACTACTACTACTAGAAGCATTGCTACAACTCCAACAACTACTACTATTACTCAGATTATTACTACCACTACTACTGCTACTACTACAAATACACCAACTATTACCATTACTACTATTATTGCTACTACTACTACTACTACATCTGCTACCACTACTGCTACAACTACTAGTACTCCTACTGCTACAACAACTATTCTTACTAATACTACTACTAGTATTACCACTACTGCTACAACTACTAGTACTCCTACTGCTACAACAACTATTCTTAATAATACTACTACTAGTATTACCACTACTGCTACTTCTTCGACTGCTACTACTACTACTACAACAACACCTGCTGCTACTACTACTAGTACAACAACAACTACTGCTGCTACTACTACTACAACAACAACAACTGCTACTACTACTACTATGACTACAACTTCCGGTACTACTTCTACTTCTGCTTCTATAATAACTACTAATATAACACTACTACAGCTACAACTACACTCATGCTACTGCTAATATAATGACTACTACTATAACTACTGCAACTACTACTACTACTACTACTACTACTACCTCTACTGCTGCTACTACTACTACTGTTACAATAACTACACTACTACTAAAACTACTTATACTATTACGTCAACTTCTACTACTGCTACTACTCTTACTACTAGTACCACTACTACTGCTACTACTACTTCTACTTCAACTACTACTACTTCTACTACCAACACCACTACTGCTATTACTACTACTACTATTACTACGACAACAACAACTACTACTACTACTACCTCTACTACTACTACTGCTGCTGCTACTATGACTACTGCTACTATTTCTAGTCCTACTCCTAAAATAAGTTCTACCATAACTTTGGCTACTAGTATTAATACCACTACTATTACTTATATGATTGCTAATACAACTATTACTATAACTACTTCTATTACTACTACAACAACTGCAACTACTTCCACTACTACTCTAGCTACTACTCCTGCTACTACTACCACTACTACTCCTACTACTACAACTACAACTACTACTGCTACTACTGCTACTACTACTACATGTACTACAACTAATATAGCTACTGCCACTACACTAATACTATAACTACTACTACAAGTGTTGCTGCTACTCCAACAGCGACTACCATTACTACTATTAACACTACCACCACTACTACTACTACTATAATAACTACTCCAACTACTTCTACTATGGCTATTGCTACTACTACAAGTACTCTCGCTACTACTACAACTACTCTTACCAATACTACTACTACTATTGCTACTGTTGCTGCAACTTCATTTACTACTACGACTACTATTGCTGTTGTTGCTGCTACTTTATTTACTACTACGACTATTAATTCTACTTCTACTACTACTACTCCTCCTACTTGTACAACTATTTCTACCACTAATATTGTGACTCCACCTCCTACCATAACTACAACTACCAATACAAGTTTTACTAATGCTAATACTACTATTACTACTGTTGCTACTGCAGCGGCTACCACTACTACTGCTACTACTATAACTACTACTATAACTACTACTACTACTACTACAATTACTACTATAATAACTACTACTACTACTATAACTACATCTACTACTTTTATTGCTACTACAACTACTACCAGTACTAATACTACTCTCGCTGCTACTAATACTATGACTACTACTACTCCTTCTACAACTACTAAAACTACTACTACTACTGTTACTACCTCTATTACTACTAATACAACTACTACTACTATAACACTACAACAATGACTACTACAAGCACTGCTACTACTCCAACCACTACTACTATTAATACTAGTAATACTACCACTACTACCGCTACCACTACAACTACAAATTCACCAACTATTTCTACAACTAATACTGCTACTACTGCCTCTCTTACTATTGCTACTATGACTACTATCTCTACTACCACTGCTACTGCAACTACTCTTACTAATACTACTACTAGTACTACTACTGCTACTACTTCATCTATTGCTACTACTATTAATACTACTACTAATATGACCACTACTACTACTACTAATACAACAACTACTACTACTCCTCCTACTATAACAAAAACTACCAATACTACAACTGCTACTGCTACTACTACTACTACTACTACTACTACTACTACTACTACTACAACAACAACAACAACAACAACAACAACAACCACAATAGCAACAACAATAATAAAAACTACTACTACTACTACTACTACTACTACTACTATAACTACTACTACAATTACTACTACTACTACTACAACTACCAATACTATGAATACTTCCACTAATACTACAACTACTACTACTGTTGCTACAACTACTATTGCTACTAAAACTACTACTATTACTACTCATATTACAACTACTATTGCTAGTACTACTGCTACTTCTGCTACTATAACTATTACTCCAACAACTGCTAATACTACTGCTATAACTATTGTTGCGACTATAACTATTGCTACTACCACTACCACTACCGCTACAACTACAACTCCTACTACTACTACTTGTTTTTTTGCTACTCCTACTAGTCCTCCTCCTCCACTTACTACTAGAACTACTATTCCTACTATTACTTTTATGACTACTACAACCACTACTATGACTACTACTTTCGCTACTACTACTTCTTCTACTACTACAACAACAACAATAACAACTACTACTACTACAACTATTACAACTACTATCACTACTACTACTACTATAATTACTACTACAACAATAGCTACTACTACTAGTTGTGGTAGTAGCAGTAGTTATCTTGGCTGTAGTAGTTGTAGTAGCAGAAGTAGTAGTGGTGGTGGTGGTGGTGGTGGTAGTAGTAGTAGTAGTAGTAGCAGAAGTAGTACCAGAAGTAACCGCAAATGTGGTGTTAGTAGTGGAAGCAGCAGCAGTTATAGTAGTAGTAGTAGTCGGAGATGTAGGAGTCATAGTAGTAGTAGCAACAGCATCAACAACAATAGTAATAGTAGTAGTAATAGTAGTAGCAGTCGTATTAGTAGTGGTAGTGGTTATACCAATAGCGATAGGAGTAGTAGTAGTAATAGTACTTGTAGTAGCAGTTATTATAGTACTAGTAGTAGTAATAGTAGCAGTAGTAGTAGTAGTAGTTTGAGAAGTAGTAGCGGTAGTAGTACCCATAGCAGGAGCAACAGTAGCTGCGGTAGTGGTAGCGGTAGCAACAACAGTAGCGATGGCAAAGGCAACAGTAGCTACAGTAGCAGGCGATGTAGTAGTTGTACAAGAAATGATAGTAGTTGCAGTAGTAGTAGAAGCAATATTAGTTGCAGTACTTGCGGTAGTAGTAGTATTAGTAGTAGTAGTAGAAGCAACTAAAGTAACAATAGTAGTAGAAGTAGTAGTTATTATAGCAGTAGTAATAGAAGCAATATTAGTAGTAGTAGTAGCTACTGTATAGTAGTTTTAGTAGTGGCAGTAGTAGTGGAAGTAGCAAAAGTAGTTGTTGTAGTATAAATGGTAGTAGTAGCAACAACTCCGTTAGCAACAATAGCAAGAGTAGTTTTAGTACTAGTAGTAGTAGTAGCAGTAGCAGCAGCTGTAGTGATAGTAGTAGCATTACTAGTAGCCGTAGTAGCAGCAGGTGTAGTACTAGTAGTGGTAGTAGTATTAGAAGTACGAGTAGTAGCGATAGTAGCTGTAGTAGTTGTAATAGTAGTGGCGATAGTAGTAGTCATAGTAGTAGTAATTGTAGTGGTAGTCGTAGCAGTGGTAGTTGCTATAGTAGTAGTAGCAGAAGTAGTAGCAGTAGTTCTAACAATAGTAGTAGTAGGAAAAGCAATAGTAGAAATAGTAGTAGTTATTGTAGCCACTGCAGTAATAGTAGTAGTAGGATAAGTAGTAGTTGTAGTAGTAGTAGTAGTAGCAGGAGTTGTAGTGGTAGTACTAGTAGTAGTATTAGTAGTAGTAGTAGTAGTAGTAACAATATTAGTAGTAGTAGTTTTAGTTATGCAGGAAGTAGCAGTTGTATTAGTGGCAACAACCGCAATAGCAACAGTAGTAATAGTAGAATTAGTAGAAGTAGTTTATGTAGTAGTAGGAGTAGTAGTAGTAGTATGTATAGTAGTAGCAGGAGTAGTAATAGTGGTAGCTGTAGCAATAGGTGTACTAGTTGGAGTAGTAGTAGTAGCAATTGTGGTAGGAGTAGTAGAAGTTGTAGTAGTAGCAGTAGAAGTAGCAGCAGCAGCAGTAGTAGTAGAAGTAAAAGTAGTAGTTGTTGAAGTTATAGTTGGAGTATTTGGAATAGTAGTAGTAGTAGTAGTAGTAGAAGCAGTAGTAGCAATTGTTGTAGTAGTAGGAGAAGCAACAGCAGGAGTAGTAGCTGTAGTAAGGGTGGTAATATTAGTAGTAATAGTAGTTGTATTAGTAGTAGTACTCGTAGTGGTAGTAGTAGTCGGAGTAGAATTAGTAGTAGTAGTAGTAGTAGTAGTAGTAGTAGTAGTAGTTGTTGTTGTTGTTGTTGTTGTTGTTGTTGTTGTAGTAGTAGTGGTAGTAGAAGTAGTAGTAATCATTGAGTATTAGTTATAGTAGTCATGCTTGTAGTAGGAGTAGCAACAGATGTGCCACTAGTAGTAGTCACAATCATAGTAAGAGTAGTAGTAGTAGTAGTAGTAGTAATAGTGGAAGTTATAATTCGAGTATTAGGAGTAGTTGTTGTTATTGTTGTAGTAGCAGTTGTAGTACTTATTGCAGTAGCAGTAGTAGTAGTAGCAGCAGAAGTAGTAGTCGCAATAGTAGTAATAGTAGCTGTAGTAGTAGTAGTGGATGTTGTAGTTGGAGTATTAGGAGTAGTAATTGTAGTAGCAGTAGAAGTTGGAACAGTAGTAGTAGTAGTTGCAGTAGTAGTAGCAGGAGTAGTAGTAGCAGTACTAGTAATAGCAGTAGTAGTTGTTGTAGTACTAGAAGGAATAGTAGTAGTAGTAGTAGTAGTAGCAATAGTAGTTGTGGTAGTAGTAGTAGCCGTCGTATTAGTAGGAGTAGTAGTAGCAGCAGCAGCAGCAGTAGCAGTAGTAGTAACAACATTAGTAGTAGTAGTAGTAGTAGTAGTAGTAGTAGTAGTAGTAGTAGTAATATTAGTAGTACTGGTAGTACCAGTTGTTATAGTAGCAACAACCACAGTAGCAGCAGCAGCAGTAGAAGTAGCGAAAATAGTTTCAGTAGTAGTAGGAGTAGTAGTAGTAGTAGGTGTAATAGTAGTAGCAGTAGTAGTAATTGTAGCATTAGTAGTGGTAATAGTAGTAGTAGCATTAGTAATAGGTGTACAAGCTATAGTTGTAGTAGTAGAAGTAGTGGTTGGAGTAGTAGAAGTAGTAGGAGTAGTAGTTGTAGTATTAATAGTAGTAGTAGCAGTCATAGCAGTAGTATTAGCAGTAGTTGAGATAGTAGTAGCGGTGGTAGAAGTAATAATAGTTGTAGTAGGAGTATTAGTTGTAGCAGTAGTAGCGGTAGTACAAGTGTTAGGAGTAGTAGTTGTTATAGTACTAGTCAGAGATGTAGGAATCATAGTAGTAGTAACAACAGCATCAACACCAATAGTAATAGTAGTAGCAATAGTGGTAGCAACCGCAATAGTAGTGGTAGTGGTAGTACCAGCAGTAGTCGGAGTTGTAGTAGTATTAGTACTAGTAGTAGTAGTTATTGTAGTACTAGTAGTAGTAATTGTAGCAATAGTAGCAGTAGTTCGAGAAGTAGTAGCGATAGTAGTACTCACAGAAGGAGCAATAGTAGCTGTGGCAGCGGCAGCAGCAGCAACAATAGTAGCGACGGCAAAGGCAGTAATAGCTGCAGTACTAGCGGCAGTAGTAGTTGTACTCGAAATAGTAGTAGTTGTAGCAGTAGTAGAAGCAATATTAGTTGTAGTACTTGCAACAGTAGTAGTATTAGTTGTAGTAGTAGAAGCAACTAAAGTAACAGTAGTAGTAGTAGTAGTAGGAGTAGTAGTTATTGTGGCAGTAGTAGTAGAAGCAGTATTAGTAGTAGTAGCAGCTGCTGTATAGAAGTTGTAGTAGCAGTAGTAGTAGTGGAAGTAGCAAAATCAGTTGTAGTAGTAATAGTGGTAGCAACAGCAACAGCTGCGGCAGCAACCATAGCAGGAGTAGTTTTAGTACTTGTAGTAGTAGTAGTAGCAGTAGTAGTGGCAACAGTAACAGTAGTAGTAGCCATAATAGCAGCAGTTGCAGCACTAGTAGTGGTAGTAGTATTAGAAGTACGTGTAGTAGCGATAGTAGCAATGGTAGTAGTAATAGTAGTGGCGGTAGTAGTAGTAGCGGCAGTGGTAGTAGTGGTAGTAGTAGCCATAGCAGTAGTAATTGTAGTGGTGGTCATAGCAGTGGCAGTTGTTGCAGTAGTAGTGGCAGAAGTAGCAGCAGTAGTTCTAGCAATAGTAGTAGTAGTAGAAGCAGTCGTAGAAGTAGTAGTAGTAGTTGTAGCTACAGCAGTAATTGTTGTTGTTGTAGTAGTAGTAGTAGTAGCAGCAGCAACAGAAGTAGTAGTAGCAATAGTAGTAGTAGGAGAAGTAGTAGTTGTAGTAGCAGTAGTAGTAATAGTGGGAGTAGTAGTAATAGTGTTATTAGTTGTAGTGGTAGTACTTGTAGTCGCATAGTAAGTAGTAGACACTATTGCAAAACTAGAAATAGTAGTAGTAGTAGAAATTATAGCAACAGTAGTAGCAGAAGCGACAGTAGTAGTAGTAGAAATTATAGCAACAGTAGTAGTAGTAGTAGCAGTTGTAAGAGCAGCAGTAGTAGGTGTAGGGGTAGTAGTACTAGTCGTAGTAGTAGTAGTAGCAACAGCAGCAGTAGTAGAAGTAGTAGTCGTAGTAGTAGTAGTAGCAACAGCAGCAGTAGTAGAAGTAGTAATAGTGGTAGTAGTAGTTGCAGTAGTAGTATTAGTTGTAATGGTAGTAGTAGTAGTAAGAGTACTAAATGTTGTTTTTGTAGTAGTAGTAGTGGTAGTGGTGGAGGTTGTAGTAGTAATAGGGTTGGTAGCATTAGTAGTAGCAATAGTAGTAGTAGTAGTAGCAGCAGTAGTAGTAATTATTGTGGTTGTAGCAGTAGCAGTAGTAGTTATTGTAGTAGTAGTCCTAGTAGAAGTAGTAGAAGTAGTAGTAGTAGCAGTAGTAGTTGTTGTTGTTGTAGGAGTCGTAGTAGGAGTAGTATTTGTGTTTGTATTAGTAGTTGTAGCAGTCGTAACAATAGCAGCAATTGTAGTAGTAGTAGTCATGGTGGTTGTAGTAGTAAACGTAGTAGCAGTAGTAGTAGCAGTAATCGTAATAGTAGCAGTAAAAGTAGTAGTATAAGTAGTAGTTGTGGTGGTAGTACTGGGTATAGTAGTAGCCATTGCAGGAGAATTAGGAGTAATAGTAGTTGTAGTAGTAGCAACAGCAAGCGCAATAGTAGTAGTAGTAGTAGTAGTAGTAGTAGTAGTTATTGTTGTAGTAGTCATAGTAGTTATTGTTGTAGTTGTAGTTGGAGTATTAGTAGTAGTAGTACAATTAATAGAAGAGGCAGTAGTGGCAATAGTGTTAGTAGTAGTTGGAGAAGTAGTAATAGTAACAGTAGTAGTAACTATAGTGGTAGTAATAGTAGAAATGGTAGAAGTTGTAGCCGAAGTAGCATAAGTCCCAGTAGTAATATGAGAAGTGGTAGTAGGACAAGTAGTAGTAGTAGTAGCAGTAGCTGTAGTAGTTGTAGTAGTAGTAGTAGTTGTAGAAGTAGTAGTAGTGGTAGTAGATGCTGTACTGGTTGTATTAGCAATAGATACAGCAATTGTGGTAGTAGTAGTAGTTGTAGCGGGAACTGCGACAACAATAATAGTATAGTACTTGTTGTTGTTGTAGTAACAGCAGTGGCAGTAGTGGTAGCAGTAGCCATAGTTGTAGTTGTAGAAGTAGTAGTAGGAGGAGTAATAGTAATAGTAGCAAGTGTAGTAACAGTAATAGTAATAGTAGCAGTAATAGTGGTAGTAATAGTAGTAGTAGTAGTAATAGTAGTAATAGTAGTAATAGTAGCAATAGAAGTAGTAGTCGTCATAGTAGTAGTCATAGTAGCA
>RXID01021624.1:0-88603 GCA_005019695.1 Trichopus zeylanicus subsp. travancoricus
TGTAGAAGAAGTACTAGTAGTAGTAGTAGTAGTAGTACTAATAGTTGTAGTACTACAGCGAGCAGTAGCAGTGATAGTGGTAGCAGCAGTAGTATTAGTAGGAGTAACAATAGTAGTAGAATGGAAGAGTAGTAGTAGTAATAGTAGCGGGATACGCTTCGTAGTCGAAGTAGTTTAGTAGTTTGTCGCAGGATCGTCTAGCACCCCCACCCCACAAACAAAAAACACACAACCAAAAAACAACAAACCCAAAAACACACAAACAAACACCCCCCCCCAAAAACAAACAACCAAAGTAAAGTAGTAGTTGTAGAGCAATATAGTTTGAACCAGTGCAGTAGAGTAGTAGTTGTCGAGTCGTAGTGGTCGTAGTAGTCGTAGCGTAATATGACTATAAAGTAATAGTAGTAGCAGAAGTAGTAGCAGAAGCAATAGCAATAGTAGTTGTAGTAGTGGTAGCAGTAGTAATTGTTATAGTAGTAGTAGTAGTAGTAATAACATCAATTGTAGTAGTAGCAATAGTAGTAGTAGTAGTAATCGTAGTTGCAGAAGTAGCAAAAGTAGAAGTAGTAGTAATGATAGTAGTAGTAGTAGTAGTAGTACTAGTAGTAATAGTAGTTATTGGAGTTGTGGTTGTAGTAGTAGTAGCAGAAGGAGTAGTAGTATTTGTAGTAGTAGTAGTTGGAGGAGGAGTAGAAGTAGTAGTAGGAATAGGTGTAGAAGATGTTGTAGCAGTAGGTGTAGTACTAGGAGGAGCAGTAGCAGCAGTAGTAGTACTAGCTGCAACAATAGTAGTAGTAGTGGTAGTAGTAGAAGTAGTAACATTAGTAACAATAGTCGTCGTAGTAGTAGTAGCAGTATTAGCTGTAGTAGTAGCAATCGTTGTAGTAGTAGTAGCAGTGGTGATAGTGGCAATTACAAAATTAGTAGTAGTAGTATTGTTAATATTAGTAATAGTAGAAGTATTGGAGTAGTAGTATTAGTTTTAGTAGTATTTATAGTAGCAGAAGTAGTAGTAGTAGTAGATAGTAGTAGTAGTAGTAGTAGGAGCAGCAGCAGCAGTACTAGTAGTATGGGTAGCAATTGTAGTAGTAATAGTAGTAGTCGTTGTCGTAAGACTAGTAGCAGTAGCAGTAGTTGTAGTAGTTGTAGTACTAGTAGTAGTAGCAGAAGTGGTAGTAGTAATAGTAGTAATATTAGTAATAGTAGTAGTGGTACTAATAGTATTAGTAGTGGTAGTTGTTGTAGTAGTATTAGTAACACCAGTAGCTATAGTTGCGGTAGTAGTAGTAGCAACAATAGTAGCAGTAGTAGTGATAACAATTGTAGCAGTCGTAATAGTAGTGGTAGTGTAATAGTAGTAGTAGTAGTAGCATTAGTAGAAGCGGTAGTATTAGCAAGAAAAGTGATGCCTGCAGTACTAGTAGTGATAGTAGTAGATGTTGCAGTATTTGTAGTGTATAGTAGTAGTAGTAGCAATAATAGTTATAGTAGGTGAAGCAGTGCAAGTTGTAGTCGTAGCAGCAGTAACAACAACAACAGGAGCAACAATAGCAGCAGCAGTAGAATTAGTAGTAATAGCAATATAGTACTAGTAGCAGCACCTGTTGTAGTAGTTGTAACAGTAGTAGTAGTAGGAGGAGTAGTAGTATTACCAACAGCACAACAATAGTGGTAGTAGTAGCAGCTACGAGTAATAGTATTAGTAGTAGTAGTAGTAATAGAAGCTAGAGCATTAGTAATAGTAGTTGTAATTGTAGCAGTAGTTGGAGCTAGAGCAGCAGGAGTAGTAGTGGCAATAGTAAAAGGAGTAGGAGTAGCGGTCGTAGTAATAGAAGTAGTAGTAGGAGGAGTAGTAGTCATAGTAGTTGTTATTGTTCTTGTAGAAACAGTAGTAGTTGTTTTAGTAGTAGTTAGCAATACTAATTGTAGCAGAAGTAGACAGAGTAGTAGTAGTAGGAGTAGCACTAGAAATAGTAGTTGTGTTGGTAGTAGCAATAGTAGGAGCAGGTGCCGTAGTTGTAGTAGTAGTAGTCAAAGATGTAGTAGTTGAAGTACTAGTAGTAGCAGCAGTAGTAGCAAGTGTAGTGCAGGAAGTAGTACTAGTAGTACTGGAAGTAATAGTAGCACCTGTAGTAGTAGAAGTAGTGGCAACAGCTGTAGTAGTAGCAATAGTTAGACTTGTAGTAGTAGTGGTAGTAGCGGTAGGAGTCATTATTGAAGTTATAATAGTAGTCACAGTAGTAGTAGTAGTAGTAGCAACAATGGTGTAAGTAGGAGTAGCACTAATAGTATTAATAGTAGTAATAGAAGGAGTAGTACTAGTAGTAGTAGTAGTATTTGTAGTAGCAGTAGTACTAGTATTAGCAGTAGTAGCTTTAGTAGCGCTATTAGTGAAAGTAGTACTAGTAGTAGTAGCAGGAGTAGTAGTAGTTGTTGTAGCAGTAGTAGTTGTTGTAGCACAAGTAGAATGGCAGTAGTAGCAGTAGTCATTGTAGTAGTCGTAGCAGGAGAAGTAGTAATAGTACTAGTAGCCATAGTTGTAGTAGCAGAATTAGCAGTAGTTGTAGTAGTATTCGTAGTAGCAGCAGCAGCAGCAGTTGTAGTAGTAATAATAGTAGTTGCAGTAGTAGTACGCGTAGCAGTCGGAGCGACATTAGTAGTAGCAGTAGCAGTAGTAGTAGAAGAAGCAGCGGTAGCAGTGGTCCTAATACTAGTAGTAGAAATAGGAGGAGTAGTAGTAACAGTTGTACAAGAAGTGGAAGTGGTAGTATTAGTACCAGTTGCAACAGAAGTAGTAGTATTAGTAGTAGTAGTAGTAGTAGTAGTAGTAGTAAACGGAGTAGTAGTAGTTACAGTAGTAATAGTAGTAATAGTTGTAGTAGTAACAGTAGTCATAGCAGTAGTAGTAGCAGCAGCAGTAGTTGTTGTTGTTCTAGTAGTAGTAGTTGTAGTAGCCGGAGTAGTAGTAGGGGTAAGAGTTGGAGTAGTAGTAGTAGAAGATGTTGTAGTCATAGTACTACTAGTACGAGCAGTCGTAGTAGTAGTAATGGGAGTAGGAGTAGTAGTAGCAGTATTTAGTAGCGGTAGTAGTAGTAGCTGTAGCAACAGCAGCAGTAGCAGTAGTAGTAACAGCAGCAGCAGCAGCTTCAGTAGTAGTAGTAGTAGTAGGAAGAGGAGGAGTAGCAGTAGCAGAAGTAGTATATGTTGTAATAGTAGTAGTAGTACTATTAGTAGTGGTAACATAAGTAGTATAAGTAGTAGTAGTAGTAGGAGGAGGAGTTGTGATAGTTGTTCTTGTAGTAGTAGTGGTAGTAATAGTAGAAGTAGTAACAATAATATTAGTAGGAAAAGTAGTTGAAGTAGTAGTAGAAGTGGTAGAAGGATTAGTAGGTGTAGTAACGACAAAAATAGCAGTAGTAGTAATAATAATAGTTATAGTAGTTGGAGTAGTAGTAGCAGCAGCCGTCGTAGTAGTAATAGTAGTAGTAGTAGTAGTAGTAGTAGTAGTAGTAGTAGCAGCATTAATTGTAGTAGTAGTCGTAGTAAGAGCAACTACAGCAGTAGTAGTTGTAGTAGTTGAAGTGGTAGTGGTAATAGCATCAACAACAACAATAACAGTAGTAATAGGAGTGTTAGGAGTAGTAGTAGTGCTTGGAATAGTAGTAGTAGTAGGAGTAGTAGTAGTGGTAATAGTAATAGTAGTAGCAATGGTAGCAGGTGTAATAGTAGTTTCAGTAGTAGTAATAATAATATTATTATTATTATTATTAGTAGTAAGAGGAGAAGTAGTAATAGTAGGAGAAGTAGTATTAGGGGCAATAGCTATAGCAATACTAGCAGTATTTGTAGTTCCAGCAGTAGTATTATAAGTAGTAGTAGTAGTAGCATTAATAGTAGTAGTAGAAGCAATGGTGGTAGCATTAGTAGGAATAGTAGTAGTGGTTGTAGTAGTAGCAGTAGTAGCAGTTGTAGTAGTAGTAGTAGTAGTAGCAGTAGTAATAGCAGTAGCAGTAGTTGTAGCAGTAGTAGCAGTAACAACAATAATAGTAGGAGGAGATGGAGTAGTTGTAGATCTGTTTGTTATTGTGGGAGAAGTTGTAGTAGTAGTAGTATTTGTAGCAGCATCATTAGTATTAGCAAAAGCAATAATAGTAAAATTAGTAGTAGTAGTCGTAGAAGTAATAGTAGTGTTGGAAGCAGTAGTAGGAAATGTTGCAGTAGTAGTAGCCGCAATAGTAGCAGTTGCTGTGGAAGTACTAGCAGTAGTAACAGTAGTAATGGAAGTAGTGGTGGTAGTAGCTATAATAGTAGCTATAGTAGTAGTAGCAGAAGTAGCAGCAGCAGTAGTAGATGCAGTAGTAGTGGTTCTAGTAGCAGTAGTAGTAGTACCAGCTGCAGCAATAGTACTACTTCTACACCTAGTCCTACTCTTGCTACTACTACTACTACTCCTGCTCCAACTACAGCTACTCCTAATCCTGTTGTTGTAGCAGCTATTAAGACTACTTCTACTACTGCTGCTACTGCCGTTGCTACTTCTACTACTATTCCTACTGCAACTACTACTACTACTACTACTACTACCACCACTACTACTAGTCTTAGTACTACTAGTCTTACTACTACAATGACTATTACTACTACTACTGCTACTACTACAAGGAATACTACTGCTACTCTGCTACTTTTACTACTACTTCTGCTGCTAATACTAATGCAATTACAACTACTTCTATGACTACTACTACAACAACAACTACTACTACCATTATTACTCCTGCTATGATTACTACTACCACTCTCACCTACTACTACTACTACTCATGCTCCAACTCCTACTACTACTGCTACAACTACTAATAGTACATTACTGCTATACTGCTACTACTGTTTCTACAACTATGATTACAACAACAAGAACTACTACTACTAATACTACTATTACTACTACTATTACTACCACTACTACAACAACTGCAACTATTACTCCTACTGCTACTGCTACTACTACTACAATGACTATTACTACTACTACAACTTCCACAGTTACTAGTACTATTACTACTACTACTGCTACTGCTACGACAACAACAACTCCTTCCGCTACTTCTACTGTTACTACCACTACTACCCCTTTTGCAACCACTACTACTACAACTATTACTACAACAACAACTACTACTGCTATTATTACTACTACTTCAACTAGTACGCCTACTATATATACAACTACTACTACTACTACAATTATTCCTGCTCCAACTCCTACTACTACTACTGCTTCTACTTCTACCACTACAACGTGTGCTGCTACTACTACTCCTAGTCCAACTCCTATTACTTCTACTACTCCTACTACCACAACTACTACTACTCCAACAACTACTACTCCTATTACGACTACTACTACTACTCTTAGTACCGCTATTACTAATACTACTATTACTACTAACACTATTTCAACTGCTACTATTCCTGCTACTGCTACTACTATTGCAACTCCTCCTACTACGACTACTCCTCTAATTCCTATTGCTGCTACTACTACTACTCCTTCTCCTCCTCCTCCTACTACTACTCATGATACTACTACTACTACAACAACTACTACTATTACTACAACTAATACTATCATTACTGCTCCTACTCCAGCTACAACTACAACTACTCTTACTCCTACTACTGCTACAACTACTCTTACTCCAACTACTACCTCTACTACTCCAACTCTCCAACTACTATAGCTCCAACAACTATTCCTACTCCTAATACTTCTAATACTACACCAAGTACTACTACTACTACTATTACTACTACTACTACTACTACTACTACTACTACTATTACTACTAATACTTCTACTGTTGCTGCAACCACTACTACTACATCTTCTACTAGTACTGCTACTCCTACTCCTACTCCTACTACTACTACTACTCCTCCTCCTCCTCCTACTCTTACTTCTGCTATGGCTACTACTACTACTACTACAACTACTACTACTTCTACCCTTACTCTTACTCCAACTCCTACTTCTACTACTATAACTAACAATAGTATGACTAATACTGATGCTACAACTGTTACTACTAGTAGTACTACTAGTACTATTACCACTTCTCCTCCTACTACTACTTCTACTACTGCTACTACTAGTACTACTTAAACTACTACTACAACTACTACTTCTACTACTAGTAGTAGTAGTACTACTACTACTACAACATCTACTTATACTACTACTACAACTTCTACTGTTGCTACTACTACTATTAAAAATACTACCACTACTACAACTTTTACTACTGCTACGATTATGGCTGCTACTACTACCACTACTTCTGCTTCTGTTACGGCTAATACTATTACTACTTCTACTCCTATTACTACCACTACTACTCCTATAACAACTTCTACTACTATTACTACAATTACCGCTACTACTACTACTACTACTACTACTACTGCTGCTGCTGCTGCTGCTGCTGCTGTTACTGCTACAACTGCTACTACTTCTACTACACCTATTGCCATTACTACTACTGCTGCTGCTACTATTACTACTTGCACTACAACTTACTAGTAGGAGGAGTAGGTGTAGGAGCAGAAGTAGTAGTAGGAATAGTAGTAGTATTAGTAGCAGTAGTAGGAGTATTAATAGTAGTAGTAGTCATAGTGGTATGAGTAGCAACAGAAGTAGTGGTAGTCATAGTAAGAGTAGAAGTAGTAGTTGGAGTTGGAGTAGTAGCAGTAGTAGTTGTAGTAGTAGGAGAAATAGTTGTAGTACTAGTACCAAAAGTAGTAGTATTAGTAGTAGCAGTAGTAGTAGTTTCAAGAATAGTAGTTGTAGTGGTAGTAGAAGTAGTAGTTATTGTGGCATTAGTTGTTGTAGTAGGAGGAGGAGGAGTTGCAGTAGTAGTAGCAGTAGTAGCAGTAGCAGTGGTAGTTATTGTAGCTGGAGGAGGAGTAGTAGTAGTAGTAGCTGTAGTAGTAGTATTAGTAGCAGTCATAGTAGTAGGAGGAGTAGTAGTAGTAGCAATAGGAGTAGGTCTAGTAGTAGTTGTTGTTGTATTAGTAGTAGGAGTAGCTATAGTAGTACTTGTAGTATGCGTACTAGTAGTATTCATAGTTATAGAAGTAGTAGTTGTAGCCGTAGTAACAGTAATACTAGTAGGAGTAGTTGTAGTCGTAGTCATAATAGTTGTAATAGTAGTAGTAGTATTAGCAGTAGTAATTATAGTAGTTGTTGGAGTATTAGCAGTGCTAGTAGTAGCAGTTGTAGTAGTAGTGTACTAGTATTAGCGGTAGTAGTAATTGCTGTTGTTGTTATAGTAGTAGAAATAGTAGTAGTTGTAGTAGTAGCAATCGGAGTAGTTGTAGTAGTAGTAGTAGTAGTAGTAGTAGTAGTAATAGTAGTGGTGGCAGTTGTAGTAGCAGTTATAGTAGCTGTAGTAGTAGTTATTATAGTAGTAGTAGAAGTACTATTTGTAGCAATAGTAGAAGAAGTAGTAGTAGTAGGAGTTGTAGTAGTAGCAATAGTAGTAGTTGTAGTAGTAGTAGAAGTAGTAGTAGTTGTTGTAATTGCGGTAGCAAAATTAAAACCACTAGTCCTACTCCTACTTGTGCTACTTCTACTACTACTCCTATTCCTACTACTACTACCAATTCTCCTACTCCAACTACTACTACTACTATCACTTCTACTACTATTGCCACTATTATTACTATTTCTACACCTATTCCTGCTCTTCCTACTACTACTACTACTCCTGCTCCTACTAAATATACTCCTAATGCTGTTATTGCAACTGCTGCTTCTACAACTTCTACTACTACTACAACTACTGTTGTTGCTGCTACCTCTACTGCTACTCCTACTACTACAACTAATGCTCCTACTACTACTTGTAGTTTTAGTATTACTTGCCTTACTACTGCTACCAGGACTACTACTGCTGCTACTGCTACTACTGTTATGACTACAATTTCTACTACTATTGCTATTACCAAGAACATTATTATTACTCTACTACTTTTACTACTATGACTACTAATTCTAATACAACTACGGCTACTTCTATGACTACTACTGCTACTATAGCTACTATTACTACTCCTACTACTCCTACTGCTACTATTACTATTACAAGTACTACTATGACTACTTCTACAATAGCTACTACTGCTGATGCTGCTATTGC
The DNA here is from genome assembly GCA_005019695.1 of Trichopus zeylanicus subsp. travancoricus. Taxonomy (NCBI): domain Eukaryota; kingdom Viridiplantae; phylum Streptophyta; class Magnoliopsida; order Dioscoreales; family Dioscoreaceae; genus Trichopus; species Trichopus zeylanicus. The sequence continues at coordinate 8,205 of RXID01021624.1, forward strand.
TACTACCACTACTGCTACTACTGTTACAGCTACTACAACTACTACTACAGCTTTAACTACTTTAACTTCTACAACTGTTACTACGACTACAACTATTATTGCTACTACTACTACTACAATTACTACTATTACTACTACTACTATAGCTAGTACTACTGCTACTACTGCTGCTGCTACTATTACTACTACTAATGCTACTACTACTACGACCACCACTACTACTACTACAGCTAGAACTACTACTGCTACTGCTATCTAGACTACTTTAACTACTACTACTACTTCTGATACAACTATTGCTACTATGATTACTACTACTACTATTACTACTATTGCTACTACTACAAGAGCTAGTATGACTCCTATTGCTACTGCTACTAATACTACTACTATTACTACCACAAATACTACTGCTACTTCGACTACTACTACTACTACTACTACTACTACTGCTACTTCTACCACTACTTCTGATACTACTATTATTGCTGCTGCTGCTGCTGCTAAGACTACTAACAATGCTACTACTATTACTGCAACTACAACTACTACTAGTACTACTACTACAACTACTTCTAGTACTACTACTTTCACTACTACTACTACTACAAATACTACAACTAGTACAACAAAAATTACTACTACTATTACTGCTACTACAACAACTAATGCCAAAACTAATACTATTATTATTGCTACTAGTATTGCTACCAATGCGACTACTACTACTACTACTACTACTACTACTACTACTACTACTACTAATACTAATACTACTACTACTACTACTACAACTCCTTCCACTACAAAAACAACAACAACTACTACTACTACTACCACTCATAATAGTACTACTACTACTACTACTACCACCACTACTACTGCTACTTAGGTTGTTACTACTGCTATAACAACTACTACTACAACTAGTGCTACTATTGCTACTACTACTGCTGTTGCTGCAACTACCGCTATAATTACTACTTCTACTGCTACTTTGGTTGCTATTACCAAATCGACAACAACTACTACTGCTACTTCTGATACTAATACCACTATGACAGCTACTCTTACTATAGATTCTACTTCTATAGCTGCTACTACTGCTACTACTATTACTACTACCATTTCTACTTATACTGCTACTACTACTATGGCTGCTGCTACTTCTGCTATGATAGCTACTACTCTTGCTACTGCTAAGATGCTACTACTATCACTACTACTAGTGCTGCTACTAATGCTACTACAGCTACTACCGCTAACTCTATTACTATTACTATAACTACTATAGCTACTACAACTACTACTACTGCTGCTACTACTGTTGTTGCCACTGCTATTGCTTCTACTACTTTTACTACTACTATTGCTACTAGTCCAACTACTACCACTACTACTACTCGTTCTACAACCACTAATACTATGACTAGTAGTACCACTATAACTTCTACCATTAATACTACTACTTCTCCAACTACCACTACTACCACAATTACTATTACAACTACAACTGCTACTACTACTACTGCAACAATTTCTTCAGCTCCAACTATAGCTACTACTACTACTAGTACTACTTCTTCTACTATAGCTGCTATTGCTACTAGGCTTCTATGATTGCTACTACTACCACTACTAGAGTAGTAGTAGTAGTAGTAGTAGGAGGAGGAGGAGGAGGAGGAGGAGGAGGAGAAATACTAGTAGTGGCAGTAGCAACCATAGTACTTGTAGTAGTAGTAGTATAAGTAGTAGCAGTAGGAGTAGTGGTAGTGGCAGTTGTAGATGTAGTTGTAGAACTAGTAGAAATAGTCATTGTAATAATAGTTGTAGAAGTAGTAGTAGTAGTAGTAGTAGTAATAGTTGTAATACTAGTAGTAGCAGCAATAGTATTAGCAGCAGTAGTATTAGTTGGAGAAGCTGTAGTTGTAGTAATAGAAGTAGTAGTTGTAGTAGTAGCAATAATAGGAGTAGGAGCAGTAGCAACAATAGTAGTAGTAGTAGTAGTAGTAGTAGTAGTAGTAGTAGTAGTAGTAGTAGTAATAGTAGTAATAGTAGCAATAGTAGTATAAGCAGCAGTAGTCGCAGTAGTTGTAGCAATAGTAGTAGCAGTAAAACTAGTAGTAGGCGTAGTAGGTGTAGTAGTTGCAGTAGTAGTTGTAGTAGCAGTAGTAGTAGCAATAATAGTAGTAGTAGTAGTAGCAGTTGTAGTAGTCATAGTTATTATTGTAGTAGCAGAAGTAGTTATAGCTGTAGTGGTAGTAGTAGTAGTAAGAGCAGTAGTAGTAGAAGTAGTGGTAGTTGTAGCAGCAATAGTAGTAGTAGTAGCAGTAGTAGTTGGAAGGGTAGTAGCAGTAGTAGTTATAGTAGTAGTAGTTATTGTTGTTGTGGTACTAGTAGTCATTGTTGTTGTAGTAGTAGCAATAGTGGCAATAGTAGTAGCAGTAGTCGTAGAAGTAGTCACAGAAGTAGCAGTTGTAGTAGCAGTGGTTATAGTAGTAGTAGGGGGAGAAGTAGTAGGAGCAGTAGTATTAGTAGCAGCAGTAGCAATAGCAACAGCAGCTATAGTAGTACTAGTTGTAGTAGTATTAGTAGTACTTGTTGTAGAAGTAGTACCTGTAGCAGTAGCAGTTGCAATAGTTGTAGTCATCGCCATCGCAGAGGTAGTAATAGGTGTAGTTGTAGTAGTGGTATTAGTAGCGGCAACAACAATAGCAATAACAGTGGTATTAGTAGTAGTAGTAGTAGCAGTAGTAGTAGTAGCAGCAATGGTAGTAGCAATAGGAGTAGTAGTAGTTGTTGTAGCAGTAGTAATAGTCGCAATAGCGGTAGCAACAATTGCTATAGTTGTAATAGCAGCAGTAGTAGTAGGAGTAGTAGTAGTAGCAATAGCCGTAGCAGTGTGGTAGAAGTGCTGCTAGTAGTAGTAGTAGTCATAGAATTAGAAGAAGAAGTAGTAGTAGTAGTAGTGGTAGTTGTGGGAGTAGTAGTAGGAATACGTCTAGAAGAAGGAATAGTAGTAGGAGTAGTAATCATAGTGGTAGTAGTAGTAGCAGTAGCGATAGTAGAAGTCATAGTTGTAGTAGTAGTAGGAGTAGTAGTAGTGGTAGTAGTAGTAAGAGTAGTAATAGGAGCAGTAGTAGTAGTTGTGGGACTAGCAGTAGTGGTAGTAGAAGTCATAGTTGTTGTACTAGTAGGAGTAGTAGTAGTGGTAGTAGTTATCATAGCAGTAGTAGTGGTAGTAGTAGTAGTAAATTTAGTAGTCGTAGTAATTTTAGTTGTTGTAAAAGTAGTAGTAGTAGTAGTAGTAGGATTATTCCTCATTTTAGTAGTAGTAGTAGTAGTAATGGTAGAAGTATAGTAGCAATTGTACTAGTAGTTGTAGTAGTACTAGTAGTAAAAGTAGTAATAATCATAGAAGTAGTAGTTGGAGTAGGAGTCGTAGTATTAGTAGCTGTAGTAATTGTAAAAGTAATAGTTGGAGGAGTAGCAATAGTAGCAGTAGTCATATTAGTAGCAGTTGTAGTAGTAGTTGGAGTAGTTGTAGTTGTAGTAATAGTAGTAGTAGTCGTAGTGGCAGTAGTAGTAGTAATAGTAGTACTACTTGTTGATGTAGTAGTTGGAGTAGTAGTAGTAATAGTAATAGTAGTAGTAGTGGTAGTAGAAGGAGTAGTAGCAGTAGCAATAGTATTAGGAATAGCAGCAATCATAGTAGCAGCAATCGTATTAGTAGTAGTAGTAGTAGTGGTGATGGTGGTGGTAGGAGTAGTAGCAGTAACAGGAGTAGAACCAGTAGCAGTCCTAGTAGGTGTTCCACTAGTAGCAGTAGTAGTAGTGATTCCTATTATAGTTGTGGTTGTACTAGTGGTAGTAGTAATAGTAGTAGTAGTAGTAGTAGTAGTAGTTGTTGTTGTTGTAGTAGTAGTAGTAGTTATAGTGGTAGAAGCAATAATCGTAGTATTTAGTGGTGGTAGTAGTAGTCGTTGTAGTAGTACTTGTTGTAGTAGTAATAGTATTGGTAGTAGTGATAATAGTAGTAGTAATAGAAGTAGAAGCTATTGTAGTTGTAGGAGTTGTTGTTGTTGTAGTAGTAGTAGTAGTAGTGGGAGTAATGTAGTAGTAGTAGCAGTAGTTGTAGTAGAAGTACTAGTAGTAGTGGAAGTAGTATTTGTAGTAGAGAGATTGGTAGTAGTAGCAATTGCAATAATTGTAGTAGAGTAGAAGTAACAGTCGTACTAGTATGGGTTCCTAGAGTTGCAGAAGTAGTGGCAGTAGCATAGTAGTAGCAGTAGCAGGGCCAGTAGTAGCAATAATAGCAATAATAGTAGTAGAAGTAGTAGAAATTGTATTAGTAGTGGTAAGGATGGTAGCTATTGTAGTGGTAGTTGTTGTAGTGGTAGTAGTAGTAGTAGTAACAGTAGCAGTAGTAGTCATAATACAGTAGTAGTAGTAGTAGTATTAGTAGCAACAGTAGTAGTAGTAGTAGTAGTAGTAGTAAACGTAGTAGTAGTAGCTATTGTAGAATTAGTTTTTGTTTTAGTAGTATATGTAGTAGTAGTAGTAGTATCCTTAGTATTAAGGGTAGGAGTAGTAGTAGCAGTAGCCATTGTAGCAGTAGTAGTAGCAAAAGTAGCAAAAGAAGTAGTAGTTGGACAAGTAGTAGTTGTAGCAGAAGCAGCAGCAGCCATAGTAGTAGCGGTGGTAGTAGTAGTAGTAGCAGTAGTAGTACTTGGCAGTAGTAGTAGCAGTGGTAGCAACAGAAGTAACAGTTGTAGTATTTGTAGAAGTAGTTGTTGTTGTTGTAGTAGCAGCAGTAGTAGTAGTAGTAGCAGTAGTTATCTTGGTAATAGTAGTAGTTGTAGTAATAGCAGCAGTGGTAGTACTAGCAATAGTAGTTGTATAGTAGCAGTAGTAGTAGTAGCATAGTGGCAGTAGCATTTGTTGTAGCAATAGTAGTAGCATTCGCGGGAGAAGTAGTGGCAGTAGTAGTAGAAGTAGTTGTAGTAGCAGTAGTAGTAGCAATTGGAGTATTTGCTACAGCCGTAGTAGTAGCAGTACTAGTGGTAGTCGCAGTAGCAATAGTAATCGTAATAGTAGCAACTGTAGTAGCTGAAAGAGTAATAGTATTAGTAGGAGTAGTAGTAGAAGTAGCAGCAATAGGAGGGTGAGTGATCGTAGTATTGGTAGTAATAGTAGTAGTAGTAGAAGTAGAAGTAGAAGCAGCGGCAAGGGTAGCAGTAGTTGTAGTTGTAGCAGAAGTAGGAATAGTACTAGTAGCAGAAGTAGCTATAGGAATAGTAGTAATAGTAGTAGTCGTAGTAGTAGTTGCAGCTTAGTAGTATTATTATAAGTAGTGGTAGCAATAGGAGTAGTAGTATTAGTAGTAGGAGTGAGAGTAGCAGCAGTAGTGGTAGTAGAAGAAGTAGTAGCAGAAGTAGTAACAATAGTAGCAGTAATAGTAGTAACAATTACAGTAGTAGTAGTAGGAGTAGTAGTAGTTATAATAGTAATAGTCGTAGTAGTTGCAGTAGTAGTAGCAGTTGTAGTAGCCACAGCAGCAACATCAGTAGTAGTAGTAATAGTTGTTGTTGTTGTGGTTATATGAGTAGCAGTAGGAGTAGTAGCTGTAGTAGTAGTAATAGGAGCAGTAGTAGCAGTAGTAGTGGGTGGAGGGGAAGTTGGAATACTAGTAGCAGCAACAGTATGAGTAGTTATAGGAATAGTCTTAGTAGTGGTAGTAGTACTAGTAGTAGCAGTAGTATAGTAGTAGTTGTTGTTGTTGTTGTAGTAGTAGTAGCAATAGTAGTAGAAGTAGCCGTAGTAGTAGCAGTAGTAGTAGTAGCAGCAGTAGTTGTTGCAGCTGTAGTAGAAGTGGTTGTAGTTGAAGTGGTCGTGATAGTAGTAGTTGTTGTTGTTGTATTAGTAGTAGTGGTAGCTGCAGCAGTAGTAGGAGTAGCAGTAAGAGTAGTAGCAGCTGTAGCAATAGCAGTAGTTGTTGTTGTAGTTGTACAAGTAGTCATAGTAGTAGCAGTTGTAAGAAAAGTAGTAGCACTATTAGTAGTAGTAGTAGTAGTAGTAGCAATTGTAGTAATAGTAGCTGTAGTAGTGTAGTAGTAGTAGTGTTAGTAGTATTATTAGCAACAATAGTTGTAGTAGTTGTTGCAAACATAGTAGCAATAGTAGCAATAGTTGAAGCTGTAGTAGGAATAGCAGTAGTAATTGTAGTAATAGTAGCTGTAGGAGTAGTAGTAGAACTGGTAGTAGCAGTAGTGGTAGTAGCAGGATTAGTAGTAGCCATAGCAGTACTAGTGGAAATAATTGTGGCTGTAGTTGTTGTGGCGATCGTAGAAGCAGTAGCAATAGTAGTAATAGTAGTAGTAGTTGTAGTAACAGTAAGAGGAATAGTAGTATTAGTTGGAGTGGTTGTAAGAGCATTAGTAGTAGTAGTAGGAGTGAGAGTGGTAGTAGTATTGGAAGTAATAGTAGTAGTAGTAGTAGTAGTAGCAGTTGTAATAGTAGTAGCAGCAGTCGTAGCCACAAAAGCAGTAGTTGTAGGAGCAATAGTAGTAGTAGTTGATGTAGTAACAGGAGCCGCAGCAGCAGTAGTATTATTATGTGTAGTAGTAGCAATAGGAGTTGCAGTAGTAGTAGTAGGAGTGATAGTAGTCATAGTGGTGGTTGTAGTAGTAGTAGTAGTCGCAACAGCAGTAGCAACAATAGTAGTAGAAGTAGTAGTAAGAATAGAAGCAGTTGTAGTAGCATTAATAGCAGAAGCAACTATAGTAGTAGTAATACCAATAGTTGTTGTTGTTGATGTTGTCGTTGTTGTTGTTGTTGTTGTTGTTGTTGTAGTAGTAGTAGTAGTAGTAGTAGTAGTGGCGGTGGTGGTGGTGGTAGTAGTAGTAGCAGAAGTAGCAGTAGCGTTAGTACGAGCATTAATAGTAGCAGCATTAGCAATAGTAGTTGTAGTAGCAGTAGTAGAAGTAGCAGCAGTAGTAGCAGTCGTAGTAGTAGTAGTAGTAGTAGTAGCAGTCGTAGTAGTAGTTATTGTAGTAAGAGTTGGTGTAGTAGTAGTTGTTGTAGTAAGAGAAGTAGTAGTAGTAGTTTTGGTAGTAGGAGTTGGACGAGTTGGAGCAGGAGTAGGAGTTGGAGTAGGAGTAGTAATAGTACAAGTAGTACTTGTTGTTGTAGTAAAAGTAGTTGTAGTTCTATCTATAGTAGTAGTTGTAGTAATAGTAGTATTAGTTGTAGTTGTAGTAGCAGAAGTAGTAGTAGTAGGAGGAGTAGTAGTAATACTAGCAATTGCGGTAGCAGCAACAGCAGTAGCAGTAGCAGTTGTAGTTCTTGCAATAGTAGTAGTAGTAGCAGTAGTAGAAGTTGTTGCTATAGCAACAGCAATAATAGTAGTAGCATTAGCATTTGCAGTAGTAGTAGTAGTAGTAGTATGAGCTGTAGTAGTAATAGAAATAGTAGTAGTTCTTGCAGTAGTAATAGCCATGGCAGTAGTAGCAGTAGGGGTCAGAGTACTAGTAGTAGCAGTAGCAATAGTAGTAGTAGTAATAGAAGTAGTAGTAGCATTAGTTATAGCAATAGGAATTGTGGTAGTTGTAATAGTTGTCACAATAGTAGTAGTTGTTGTTGCAGTAGTAGTACTAGTAGTAGTAGTTGGAGCAGTGGTAGTAGTATTTTGAGTAGCAGCACCAGTAGGAGTGGTCGTAGTGGTAGTACTAGTAGGAGTGAGAGTAGTAGTAGTAGTAGTGTAGTAGTAGTTGTAGTGGTAGTATTAGCAGAAGTAGTAATGGCGATAGTAGAAGCAGTAGTAGCAATAGTAATAGTAGTAGTAGTAGTAGTATTATGAGTAGCAATAGCAGTAGCAGTAGTAGTAGTTGTGGCATTGGTTGTAGTACTTATAGTAGTTGTAGCACAAGTAGTGATAGCAATAGCAGTCGTAGTAGTAGGAGTAGCAGTAGTGACAGTAGAATTAGTAGTAGTACCATTGGTAGCAGTACCACTAGCAATAGTAGTAGTAGTTATAGCAGCAGTAGTAGTAGGAGTAAGAGGAGGTGGAGTTGCAGAAGTTATAGCAATGGTTACAGTAGTAGTGGTACTTGTAGTAGTATTAGCAGTAGTATTAGGAGTGGTGATAGCAGACGCAGTAATAGTAGTAGTTGTCATAGTAGGAGTGAGAGAAATAGTAGTAGTGATAGTGTACTAGTAGTTGTTGTTGTTGTCGTAGCAGTAGCAGTAATAGTAGTAGAAGTTGTGGTAGTGGGATTAGCAGTTGTGGTAGCAACATTTGTAGTAGTAGCAGCAGTAGTAGTAATATTTGCAAAAGTGGCAGTAGTACTAGTAGCAAGTACTAGTAGTAGTTGTGAAAGTGTAGTAGTAGTAGTTGTTGTAGGAGTAGTAGTAGTAGGAGTTGCAATAGTAATAGTAGCAGTAGCAGTAGCAATTGTAGTGGTAGTAGTGGTAGTAGTGGAAGTAGTTGCAATAGTAGTAGCAGTAGCAGTAGTAAGAGAAGTAGTTGTGGTAGTAGCAGTTGTTGTTGTAGTTGAAGCAGCAACAATGTAGTAGCAGTAGAAGTAGAAGTAGCAATTGTACTAGTATCGGTAGGAACAGTATCAGGAGTTGCAGTAGTAGCAGTCGAAGTAGCAGTAGTGGCAGTGGTAGCAGTAGCAGTGGTTTTACAAGTAGTAGTAGGAGTAGTAGCGGCTGTAGCAGTAGTAGTAGATGTAGAAGTAATGGTAGTAGTAGTAGTAGCAACTATAGTAATAGTTGTAATAGGAGTAGTAGTAGAAGTGGGAAAAGTAGTAGCGATAGTAGTAGTAGTAGTACTAGCAGTAGCAGTTCTAGTAGTAGTAGTAGTAAAAGTAGTTATAGAAGTAGCAGTAGCAATAGCAATAGTAGTAGGAGTAGTAGCAGTAGTAGTAGTTACAGTAGTAGTAGTAGTAGTAGTAGTAGTAGTAGTACAACACTACTACTCCAACTAGTACAACATAGACCACAACTACTATTGCTGCTACTGTTGTTACCATTGCTACCACACCTACTACAACTATTGCTACTTCTACTTCTGCTTCCACTACGACTACTACTACTACTGCAACAATTGTTACTACTACTACTACAACTACCATAACTACTTCTATCACTGCAACTACTACAACAACTACAAAAACAACATCTACTACTATAGCAACAAGAACAACAACAACTACAACTACTATTATTATTACAACTACTACTACTGCAACTGCTACTAAAGCTACTAGTACTACTTCTACTGCCACTACCACAACTACTGCTCTACTGCTACTAGTACTACTTCTACTACTACTACTACAACTATTTCTACTACTACTCCAACTACTGTTACTACTACTACCACTCCTACTAATACTACGACTAATGCTACTACTACTATAGATCCTACTGCTACTACTTCTACTACACCAGCTACTTCTACCATTACTATCGATACTACTATTATCACTACAACTGCTACTATGGCTACCGCTACAACAAATGCTGCCACTACTGCTACTACTGCTAGTAATATTACTACTACTATTACTACTAGTCCTACTTCTACAACTACTAATTCTCCAACTACAACTAGTTTTGCTCCGACTAATGATGCTACCGCTACTGCTACTACTCTTGCCACTACTACTACAACTACTACTACTATTTTGACTACTGCTACTTCTATTACTACTACTACTATTTCGACTACTGCTACTTCTATTACTACGACAACGGCTACCACTGCTACCTCTACTACAACTTCTACTACTACTACTACTGTTACTACTATTACGACAACAAGTACTACTAATACTACTGTTACTACTATTACGACAACAAGCACTACTACTACTACTTCTACTACTGCTTTTGCTCCGGCTACATAAACTAATAATAGTACTACAACTACTACTAGTAGTAGTAGGAGGAGGAGGAGGAGTAGTAGTACTAGTATTAATAGGAGTAGTTGTAGGAGTAGCAGTAGGATTAGTAGTAGCTGTAGTAGTATAAGTAGTAGCAGTAGTAGAAGTAGTGGTTGTAGAAGTAGAACTAGTAGCAATTGGAAAACTAGGAGTAATATTAGTAGTAACAACAGCAGCAATAGCAGTAATACTAGTACTAGTAGCAGAAGTAATAGTAGTAGTAGCAGTGGTCCTATTAGCAGTGGTAGAAGTAGTAGCAGTAGCCATAGTGGGAATAGTTGTAGTAGTAGTAGCAGTTGTAGCAATATAAGTAGTAGTAGCTATAATTATACAAGCAAAAGTAGTGATAGTAGTAGCAGCAGTAGCAACAACAGCGTTAGTAGCCATAGTAGTAGCAGCAGTAGTAATAGTACCCATAGTAGTAGCAGCAATAGCAGTGGTAGTAGTGGTAATATTAGTACTAGTAGTAGTAGTAGCGGAAGTACTTGTTGTAGTAGTAGTAGCTGTAGTAGTAGGAGTAATATTATTAGCAAAAGTAGTAGCAGTAGTAGTGGAAGCAATAGGAGTAGTTTTAGTAGTAATAGCAGTAGTTGTATCAGTAGAAGTAGGAGATGTAGTAGAAGTAGTAGTAGTGGCAGCAGCTACAACTATAGTTGTAGTTGTAGCCGCAAAAGTAATAGTAGTAGAACTATCCTTTGTATTAGTAGTAGTAGTAGTCGTAGCAGCAGCAGCAGCGGTAGAAGCAGTAGCAGTAGTAGATGCATCAATAATAGTGGTATTAGCATCAAAAGTGGTAGTAGTAGTAGTTGTAGTAGCAACAGCAATAGCAAAAACCTTTCTAGTTGTAGTAGTAGTTGTAGTAGTTGTGACATAAGTAGTAGTAGTAGGAGAAGTAGTAGCAGTAGTGGCACAGGTAGCTATAGCAGTAGTAGCAGTAGTTGTAGGTGAAGTAGTTGTAGTTGTTGTAGTTGTTGTAGTGGTAGTATTAGCCGAGATTGTAGTTGGAATAGTACTAGGAGTAGGAGTCTGACTCAGAGTAGTAGTAATAATAGTAGTAGCAGCAGCAGTAATAGTCATACTAGTAGTTGGATGAGTAGTGGTGGTACTAGTAGTTGTTGTTGATGTAGTTTTAGTTGTAGTACTATTAGTAGTAGGAGCAGCAGGAGCAGCAGTAATAGTAGTAGTAGTAGAAGTAGTAGCCATTGTAGCAGTACAACTCGTAGTAGGAGTAGTCATAGTAGCAGCAGCAGCAGTAGTAGTAGGAGTAGTACTAGTGGTAATAGTCATAGAAATAGGAGTAATAGTAGGTGTAGTAGTAGCGGTAGTAGTAGTAGTAGTAGCCGTAGTAGTTGTTGTAGTAGTAGTAGGAGTAGCAGGTGTAGTAGTAGTAGTAACAGTGGTAGGAGGGGTAGTAGTAGTTGGCTTTGTTATTGTAGTTGTTGTTGTTGTGTCATTGTATTAGTAGTGGTAGGAGTGGAAGTAGTAGTAGTAGTAATAATAGTAGGAATGGTAGTAGTAGTAGTAATGGTAGTAGTAGTAGTAGTAGTAGTAGTAGTAGTAGTTGTTGTTGTTGTTGTTGTAGTAGTAGTAGTTATTGTTGTTGTTGTGTAATAGTAGGCAGTAGAAGGAGTAGCAGCTGTAGTAGCAGTAGTAGCAGTAGTAGTAGTTGCAGGAGCAGTAGGAGTAGCAGCAGCAGTAGCAGGAGGAGTAGTAGTAGTAAGAGTAGTAGTAGTACTAGTAGTAGTAGTAGGAGTAGGAGTAGGAGTAGGAGTAAGAGTAGTAGTAGTTGGTGTAGTAGTACTTGGACTATTAGTACTATGAGTTTCGTAAGTGTAGTGGTAGTAGTAGAAGTAGTAGTACAAGTAGTAGCACAAGTAGTAGCACAAGTAGTAGGTGTAGGAGCAGTAGTAGCAGAAGTAGTAGTAAATGTAGTAGTCGCAGTTGTTGTAGTAGTAGTTATAGAAGTGTTAGCAGTAGTAGTAGTGACAATAGCAATAGCAGAAGTAGCAATAGGAGCAATAGTAGTAGTAGTAGCTGCCGTAGTAATAGTAGTAGTAGTAGTAGTAGTAGTAGTAGTAGTAGTAGTAGTAGTAGTAGTAGTAGTAGTAGTAGTAGTAGTAGTAGTAGTAAAGTAAGAGTCAGAGTAGTAGTAGTAGTCGTAGTAGCAGCATTAGTAGTTGTAGTAGTAGTATCAGTAGTAGTAGAAGCAAAATTAGTAGCAGTAGTAATAGTAGTGGTAGTAATTATACAATGAACAGTAGTAACTGTAGTAGTAGGAGTTGTAGTAGGAGTAGTTTGTAGGAGTTTGAGTAGGAGTAGTTGTAGGAGTTGTAGTAGTAGTAGTGCTAGGAGTGGTAGTAGTAGTAGGGCGAAGATGTGCATGAGTGGTACCTAGCATAGAAGTTGTAGTAGTAGTTGTAGTAGTAGCAGCAGTCGTATTAGGCATAGTAGCAGTTGTAGTAATAGTGGTAGTATTAGTAACAGTAGTAGTAGTAGTAGTAATAGTAGTAGCTGTAGTTGTAGTAGTGATAGTAATTATACAAGTAATAGTAGTAACAGCTGAAGTACCCATAGTAGTAGTAGCAGAAATAGTAAAAGTAGTTGTTGTAGTAGTCATAGCAGTAGTAGTAGGAGTTGGAGTAGGAATAGTAGTTGGAGTTTTAGTAGTAGTAGTAGTAGTACGAATATGAGTATGAGTGGTAATAGGAGTAGTAGTAGTTGTTGTAACAGTAGTTGTGATTGTAATAGTGGTAGTAGTAGAAGTAAAAGTATTAGTAGAAGTAATAGCAGTGATAGCAATTGTAGTAGTAGTAGTAGTAATAATAATAATAATAGTGGTTGTAGTAGTAATAGTAGTAGTAGTAGCAATAGCAGTAGTAGGAGTAGCTGTAGTAGTAGTAATAGTAGTAGTAGTAGTAGTTGTTGTAGTAGTAGTAGTAGTAGTAGTAGTAGTCGTAGTAGTAGTTATTGTAGAAGTAGTGGTAGTAGTTGTAGTAGAAGTAGAAGTATTTGTAGTAGCAGTAGTAGCAGTGGTAGCAGTAGTCGAAGTAGTAGTAGTAGTTGCAGTAGTAGCCATAATAATAGTAGCAGTAGTCGGTGTAGTCATAGTAGTGGTAGTAGCAGTAGTAGTAGTAGTGGTAGTAGCAGCAGCAATAAGAGTAGCAGTAGTGGTAGTAGTAGTACTAGTAGTAGTAAAAGTAGTAGAAATAGTACTACTAGTAGTAGTAATAGTAGCAGTGGTAGCGGTAGTAGTAGCAGTAGCAGTAGGATCAGTGGTTGTAGTAGTAGTAGAAGCAGCAGTAGTAGTGGCAGAAGCAAAAATAGCCGTAGTAGTAGTAGTAGCAACTATAGCAGTAGTAGCCGTAGTTCTTATAATAGCAGTAGCTATAGCAGTAGTCGCGGTCGTAGTAATAGTAGTAGCCATCATAGTAGTAGAAGTAATAGCGGTAGTAGTACTTTTATGTTAAGTAGTAGTTGTAGTATTAGTTGTCGTCAAAGTAGTAGTAGTAGTAGTAGTAGTAGTAGTAGCAGAAGAAGAAGTAGCAGCAGAAGTAAGAGTAGTAGTGGTAGCATTTGTAGTGGTTAGCAGTCGAAGTAGTGGTAGAAGACGTAGAAGGAGGAGTAGTAGTAGTCACAGTGCTAGTAGTAGTTGTAATACTCATAGTTGTAGTAAGAGCAGCTATAGTAGTAGAGTAGTAGTAGTAGTTGTAGTAGTAGTAGTAGTTAGTAGTAGTAGCAGTAGTAGTAGCAATAGTAGTAGTAGGAGTAGGAGTAGCAGTAGTAGTAAAAGTTGTAGTAGTTATAGAAATAGTTGTAGTAGTAATAGTAGTGGTAAAATAAGTAATAGAAATAGTAGTAGGAGTTGTAATAGTAGTAGTCATAGTAGTACTAGTAATAATAGAAGTAGTGACAGTAATATTAGGAGTAGTAATAGCAATAGTTGTAGTAGAAGTACTAGCAGTCGTAGTTGTAGAAGGATTAGTAGGCATAGTAAGAGCAACAGTAGCAGTAGTAGTAGTAATAGCAAAAGTAGTTGGAGTAGTAGCCGTAGCGGCTGTCGTAGTAGTTGAAGTAGTAGTGGTAGTAGTACTTTTATGTTAAGTAGTAGTAGTAGTGGTTGTGGTGGTGGTGGTAGTAGTAGTAGTAGTAGTACTACTACTACTACTAGTAGCCGTAGAAATAGTAGCAGTTGTAGTGGTTAGGAGTCGAAGTAGTGGTAGAAGACATAGAAGTAGGAGTAGCAGTAGTCGCAATGCTAGTAGTAGTTGTAGTAGTCAAAGTAGTAGTAGGGGTAGGAGTAGTAGCAGTAGTAGTAGTATTAATAGCAGTAATAGTAGTAGTAATTGTAGTAGTATTAGTAGTAGTAGTAGTATTAGTAGTAGCAATAGTAATAGCTATAGTATTATGAGTGGTAGTCGTAGTAGCAATAGTAGTAGTAGTAGTAGTAGGTCTAGTATTAAGAGTAGTATTAGTTGTAGTTGTTGTTGTACTTGTAGTGGTAGCCGCAGCAGTAGTAGTAGTAGTGGTACTAATAGTAGTAGTAGTGGTAGCAGTATTAGCAATTGTAGTTCTAGTAGTAGTAGTAGTAGTAGCAATAGTAGTGCTATTAGTAATAGTAGTATTAGTAGTAGTAGTTGAAGTAGTAGTGGTATTACTGGCACAAGTTTGAGTAGTAGTAGTTTCTATAGTAATAATAGTTGAAGTAGGAGTAGTAGTAGTAGCAGTGGTAGTACTGGAAGGAGTAGTAGTTAAAGTTATAATAATAGTAGTTGTTGTTTTAGTAGTAGTAATAGTTATAGTAATAGTAGTAGTATTAGGAGGTGTAGTACTAGTAGGAGTAGTAGTAGTATCCGTAGGAGTAGTAGTAGTTTTAGTGGTAGTTGTAGTAGTAGTTGTGGAAGTAGTAGTTTTTCTAATAGCAGTAGTAGTGGTAGTAGTACTAGTAGTAGTAGTAGCAGTAGTAGTTGTTGTTGTTGTTGTAGTTGTGGTGGTAGTATTGGTAGGAGTAGTAGTATAGGTAGTCGAAGTAGCGGTAGTAGTAGCAGTAGTAGTAGTAATAGTAGTAGCACTAGAAGTAGTAGCAGCAGTAGCAGTAGTTGTAGAAGTTATAACAGAAGTAGTAGTAATTGTAGTAGTAGCAATAGCAGTAGTAATAGTAGTAGAAGCAGTAGTTGTCGTAGTAGTAGTATCAACAATCGTAGCAGAAGTAGCAGCAGTCGTAGTAGTAGAATTAGTAGTAGAAGCAGTAACAGTTGTAGCAGCAGCAGCAGTAGTAGTTGTTCTTGTTGTTGTAGTTGGAGTAGTAGTAGTACTGCTAGTAGTAGTAGTTGGAGTAGTAGTAGCAGTAGATGTAGTAATATTAGTTGTAGTAGTAGTAGTAGTTAGAGTAGTAGCAGTATTAGTAGTCGTAGTAGTAATAGTAGTAACAACAGCAGTAGTAGTGGTGGTTGTAGTAGCCAAAGTAGTAGTTGTAGTAGTAGCAACAGCAGTAGTAGTTGGAGTGTTAGGAGGAGTTGTAGTACTTTGAATAGTAGTAGTAGTAGTAGTAGGAGTAGTAGTAGTAATAGTAGTAATAGTAGCAGTGGTAGTTGGAGTAATTGCTGCATTAGTAGTAATAGTAGTAGTAGCAATAGTATTATTATTAGTAGTAGTAGTAGGAGGAGGAGGAGGAGGAAGAGGAGGAGGAGCAGAAGTCGTAATAGTAGGAGCAATAATAGCGACAGTAGCTTTAATAGTAATAGCAGTATGTTTTATACCAGCTGTAGTAGTAGTAGTATCAAATATAGTAGTAGTATCAGAAGTAGTAGTAGTAATAATAATAGTAGTAGTAGTAGTAATGGTAGTAGCATTAGTTGCAGTAGTAGTAGTGGTTGTAGTAGTAACAATTGTAGCAGTTGTAGAAGAAGAAGTAGTAGTAGTACTAGTAGTAGTAGTAGTAATATTAGTAGCAGTAGTTGTAGCAGTAGTAGCAGAAACAACAATGATGGTAGGAGGAGATGGGATAGTAGTTGTTATTGTTGGTGAAGTTGTAGTAGTTGTAGTAGTATTTGTAGTAGTATCACTAGTATTAGCAATTGTAGTGAGAGTAGAATCAATAGTAGTAGTAGTAGCAGCAGCTATATGAGCAGCAGCAACAGCAGCAACAATAATAGTAGTAAGAGTAGTAGTTGTAGAAGTAATAGCAGTGTCAGTAGTAGCCGTAGCAATTATTGTAGTAGTAGTAGTAGCAGCAATAGAAGTAATAGCAACTACAACTACAACTTCTCCTACAACTACTACTACAACTAATACTACTACTAGTAATGCTACAACTACTGCAATTGCTACTATTACTATTACTACTGTTGTTGCTGCTGCTGCAACTACTAATAGTAGTAATAGTAGAAGTAGTAATAGGAGTAATAGCAACATTAGTAGTAATAGTAGTAGTAGTAGGAGGAGGAGTAGTAGTAGTAATAGTAGTAATAGTAGCAGTGGTAGTTGGAGCAATAGCAGCATTAGTAGTAATTGTAGTAGTAGCAATATTATTATTATTAGTAGTAGTAGTAGTAGTAGTAGTAGTATAAGTAGCAATAGGATTATTATTATTTGTAGTAGTAGGAGGAGGAGGAGGAAGAGGAAGCGGAGGAGGAGCAGAAGTTGTAATAGTAGGAGTAGTAGTAGCGACAGTAGCTGGAATAGCAATAGCAGTATTTTTTATACCAGCTGTAGTAGTAGTATCAAATATAGTAGTAGTATCAGAACTAGTAGTAGTAGTAATAATAACAGTAGTAGTAGTAGTAATGGTAGTAGCTTAGTTGCAGTAGTAGTAGTGGTTGTAGTAATAACAATTGTAGCAGTTGTAGAAGAAGTAGTAGTAGTAGTAGTAGTAGTAGTAATATCAGTAGCAGTAGTTGTAGCAGTAGTTGCAGAAACAACAATGATGGTAGGAGGAGATGGGGTAGTAGTTGTAATTGTTGGTGAAGTTGTAGTAGTTGTAGTAGTATTTGTAGTAGTATCACTAGTTTTAGCAATTGTAGTAAGAGTAGAATCGATAGTAGTAGTAGTAGTAGCAGCTGCATGAGCAGCAGAAACAGCAGCAACAATAATAGTAGTGTAATAGAAGTATTAATAGTAGTAACAGTAGTCGTTGTAGAAGTAATAGCAGTGTCAGTAGTAGCAGTAGCAATTGTTGCAGTAGTAGTAGCAGCAATAGAAGTAATAACAACTATAACTACAACTTCTCCTACAACTACTACTACAACTAATACTACTACTAGTAATACTACAACTACTTCAAATGTTACTATTACTATTACTACTACTGCAGTTGCTGCTACTACTACTACTACGACTACGATTACTGCAACCATTACTACTACTTCTCCTTCAACCATTACTACTGATGCTACTGCTCTGACTACAACTATTGCTACTCCAACAAATACTTTTGCTGCTACTACTAGTATTCTTGCTACAACTTCCACTACTATAACTACAGCGATTACTATTCGTTCTACGACTATTACTACTACTGCAAAAACTTCTACCACTACTTCGACTGCTGCTACTGCTACTACAATTACTACTACTACTACTATTACTGCCACTACTGCTACAACCACTGCTAGTACAGCTATTACAACTACTGCTACTATTGCTACTCTGACTCCAACAAATACTGCTGCTGTTACTACTTGTATTACTATAACACAACAACAACTACCACTTCTGCTATTATTACATCTTCTACTACTACTACAACCACTACTACTTCTTCCACTTTTTCTACTACGATTACTACTACTACTACAACAACTACTACTACTTCTACTACAACTACTATTGCTACAACGGCGGCTACTACTACTACTGCTACGACAACTTCGACAGCTACAACTGCTTCTACAACTTCTACAATTACTTCTACAACTATTACTATATCTACTGCTACTACTACTACTACTACTACTATTGCTACTACAAATACTACCTCTACTACAACTACTACAATTACTGTTACTGCTACTTCTACAACTGCAACTGCAACCACTACGACTACTACTACAACTACTACTATTACAACTACTGCTACTACTAGTGCTACTAATACAATAACAAATACTACTACTACTACCTCTCCTATAAAAAAAATAACTACTACTACTACTACTTCATATACAACAACTACTATTACTACTAATGTTGTTGTTCTTGCTACTACGACTACTACAACGGATACTACTCGCACAGCCACTACTACTGCTTGCCCTACTACTATTGCTACTGCTACTACTATTGCTACTACTACTATGCTACTCCAACTAATACTACTACTGCTACTAGTATTACAACAACTACTTCAACTACTTCTACTATAACTACTACTACTACTTCTACTACTACTTCCACTATTATCACTGCTACTACAATTTCTTCTACTACTATTATTACTATTACTATGACATCTACTACTACAACTTCTTCTACAGCTACTGCTACTACTATGGGTACTACTGCGACTACCGCGACCACTACTTCGACTGCTGTGACTACTTCTACTGCTACTGCAATTACTACTACAACTACTAATATATCTACTACTTCTGCTACTACTGCTACTGTCGCTCAAACAAATGCTACTACTGCTACAACTATGATAATTACTGTTACTTCTACTGCAAGTACTGCTACTGCCACTACGATGACTACTTCTACCATTACTACTACTACAACTTCTGCTACTATTAGTGCTACTAATGCAAGAACAAATACTCAAGCTACTACTACTACCTCTCCTACAACAACAATAACAACTACAAGTATAACTTCTCCTACAACTACTACAACAACTAATACTACAACTAGTAATGCTTCAACTACTGAAATGCTACTACTACTATTACTACTACTGCTGTTGCTGCTACTACTACGGCTACGACTACTACTCCTGCAACCATTACTACTGGTACTACTACTCCAACTAATACTACTACCACTAGTATTCTTGCTACAATTCTTGCTACAACTTCTACTACTATAACTACAACTACTATTATTATTTTTACGACTATTACAACTATTGCAAATACTTCTACCACTACTTTGATTGCTACTACTGCTACTACTACCACTACAATTACTACTACTATTGCTACTGTAGCTACTACCACTACAACCACTGCTAGTACTGCTATTACAACTGCTACTACTACTACTCTGACTAAAATAAATACTGCTGCTGCTACTACTTCTACTACTACAACACAACAACAACTACCACTTTTGCTATTATTACATCTTCTACTACTACTGCTAGCACTACTACTACTTCCACTTCTTCTACTACTATTACTACTACTACTACTACAACTAGAACTACTACTTCTACTACTACTACTATTGCTACAACGACTGCTACTACTACTGCTTCTACAACTTCTGCAATTACTAGTACAACTATTACTATATCTACTACTACTATTACTACTACTACTGTTGCTATGACAAATACTACCACTACTACAACTACTACAATTATAGTTCGAGCTACTTCTACAACTACAACTGCAACGACTACGACTGCTATTACAACTACTACTATTACAACTACTGCTACTAATAGTGCTACTAATACAACAACAAATACTAGTGCTACTGCTACTACTACTACTACCGATCCTATGAAAAAAATAACTACTACTACTACTACTTATACAACAACTACCACCAACGCTGTTGTTGCTTCTACTACTACTACAGATACTGCTCCCACTGCCACT
Source organism: Trichopus zeylanicus subsp. travancoricus (assembly GCA_005019695.1). Classification (NCBI taxonomy): domain Eukaryota; kingdom Viridiplantae; phylum Streptophyta; class Magnoliopsida; order Dioscoreales; family Dioscoreaceae; genus Trichopus; species Trichopus zeylanicus. The sequence continues at coordinate 27,916 of RXID01021624.1, forward strand.
ACTACTACTTCCCCTGCCACTATTAGTACAGCTACTACTATTGCTACTATTACTATTGCTAGTCCTACTAATACTACTGCTGCTACTAGTATTACAGAAACTACTTCTACTACTTCTACTATAACTACTACTACTACTTCTAGTGCTACTTCTACGACTATTATTATTACTACTACTACTACTACAATTGTTGTTACTATTGCTATGACTTCTACGACTACGGCTACTACTACTACGACTTCTATTGCTACTACTCATACCACTACTTAGACTGCTACAACTGCTGCTATTGCTACTACGATTACTAGTACAACTACTAGTATTATAGCTACTTGTGCAACGGTTGCTGCTAGTGCTACTATTACTACTATTGCTACTACTATTAGAATTGCTATTGCTGCTGCTACTTCTGCTATTACTACTAGAACTACAATAACAACTACTACCACAACTACTACTACTTCTATGACTTCTACCACTACTGCTACTACTACTACTAGTATTACTGCTGCTACTGTTACAACTACTGCTACTACTCCTACTCGCACTATAACTACTGCTGCTACTAGTACTTTCATTACTAATGCTACTACTACTACTAATACTACTGCTGCTGCTGCTGCTATTACTACGATTTATGACAACTACTACTTCTTCTACTACAACTACTACTCCTAATACTACTACTGCTGCTACAACTATTACAGCTATTGCTACTACTAGTAAAATCGCTATTGCTACTACTACTGCTACTTCTTCTACTACTACTACTCCTCCTGCTGCTGTTGCTACTCCTACTACTACAACTACTAATACTACAACTACTACAACTACAACTATTACTACTACTACTACAACAACAACAACAACAACTACTACTACTACAACAACTACTGCTACTACTACTTCTACAACTACTGCTACTAGTACTTGTACTACTACTACTATTACTACTACTACTTCTCTATTTCTACAACTACAACAACAATAACTACTACTACAACTGCAGCTTTTGCTAATACTACTATTGCTACTTCAACTACTACTGCTACTACTACTCCCACTACTACTACGACAACTACTACTACTACAACAACTGCTCCAGCTACTACTGCAACTGATGCAACTACATCAACTACTGCGACTACTACTACTACTACTACTACTACTACTACTACTACTACTACTACTACTACTACAACAACAACAACTACTACTGTTACGACAGTGACTACTACTTCAGCTACTGCTACTGCTTCTACTCCTGTTACGACAGCTACAACTACGACTACTACTACTATTGCTACTGCTACGACTACTCCTCCTACTTTGACTAGTGCTACTACTATGGCTACTACTACTCCTCCTTCTACAACTGCTACTAATGCGACTACTACTGCTAATTCTACTCCTACAACTACTTCCATCACTACTAATACTTCTCCTTCTACTACAGCTACTGCTAGAATTACTACAACATCTTCTACTACTACTATTACTACAACTACTGCTATTGATACTACTACAACTACAACTGCTACAAGTACAACTACTGCTGCTGCTACTATTGCTCCTACTATTTCTACTACTACTATTGCTACTACTGCAGCTACTGCAACAATTGTTATTACTACAGGTTCTACTACTACAACTACTACTACTACTAACACTACTATTACTACTAGTTCTACTACTAATATTTTTACTACATCTGCTATTGTTGCTGCTACAACAACAACAACAACTACTACTACTACTAACACTTCTACTACTCCAAATACAACAACTACAACTGTTGCTGCTTCTACTACGGCTACTACTATAACTATTACTACTTAAACTACTACTTCTACTACTACTACAGCAATTACGACTACTACTATTGCTGCTGCTGCTGATACAACACCTACAACTACTACTGCGACTTCAATGGTACTATTACTCCTACTATTGCCACAACTACTACTACTCTATTATTCCTACTACTAATACTACTATAACTACTGCTGCTAACACTACTACTACTACTACTACTCCTATTAAGATTACTACTCATACTTCTATTTCCACTACTACTGCTGCTGCTGCTACTGCAACTACTGTTGCTGCTACTGCAACTACTGTTGCTACTACTTCTACCACAATTTCTATTAAAACTACTACAACTACAACTGCTTCTGCTACTGCGATTACTATTTCTACCACATCTACTACTGCTGCTACTAGTACTAAAACTACAGCTACTTCAATAGCAACTATTGCTTCTACTGCTTCTACTACCTCAGCTACTACTACTAGTACTACTACTACAGCTACTACTATTGCTATTATGGCTATTACTACTCCAGCTACCACAATTGCTACTATTGCAACAACTGCTACAACTATTCTTATTGCTACTTCTACTACTGCTACTACCGCAAGTACTGCTACTACTACTACTACTCCTACTACTAGTGCTACAACCGCAACTACTACTACTACTACAACAACAACTACTACTACTACTACTGCTACTACTGCTACTGCCGCTACTACGACTACTACTAGAGCTACAGCAGTTACTACTACTTCTTCTACTGCTACCGCTACTGCTACTACTATTGCTCCTACTACTGTGACCACTACTGCTTGTACTACTACTACATCTGCTACAACTGCGACTACTACTACTGTTACTGCTATTGCTACTACTCCTATCAATTCTAATGGTACAACTACTCCTACAACTACTACTACTATTACTATTACTTGTAGCAGTACTACTACTACAGCCACTTGTACTATGACTGCTACAACTACTCCTACTACTACTCCTCGTCCTCTTTCAGGTAATAGTACTATTGCTACTACTACTATAGCTTGTTCTACTACTACTAACACTACTACTGCTCCTACTACTGCTCTTACTATTTCTGCTGCTACTATTGCTACCACTACTACTACAACTACTAGGACTACTACTACTACTACTGTGGCTACTACTGCTTGTAGTACTACTACATTTGCTGTTGTTGCTGCTACTACTCCAACTACTACTGCTACTACTAACAGAACTATTGCTACTACTACTACTACTGCAACTGTTATTACTATTGTTGCTGCTTCTACTACTACTACAGCTACTAATATTACTACAATTACTACTGCTACTACTACGACAACAACTACTATAACAATAACAACTACTACTATTGCTACTACTAATAGTACTGCTACTACTATATCTACTACTATTACTACTGCTATTATTCGAACTACTACTGCTACTACAACTGATTCTGCTGCTGTTGCTGCTAATACTACTACTCCTACTACTACTATGATTAACACTACCACTACTATTACTGCTACTACTACTACTGTGCTGCTACTATTACAACTACTCCTACTACTACTACTACTACTACTATTACTACTAGTGCTACTACTACTACTACTACTATTAATTCTACTATTGTTACTAATGCAACTACTACTGCTACTACTACTACAACAACAACTACTACTAGTAATGCTGCTGATACTACTGTGACTACTACTTCCCCTACTACTACAGCTGCTACTACTACACTTACTAATATTTTTGCAACTTCAATAACAACAACTACTATTGCTACTACGAATGGTACAATTACACCAACTGCTGCTACTACTACTATTGCAACATCTGCTACTACTTTTACTATTCCTACTATTGGTACAATTGCTACTACTACAATAACTTCTACAACTACTGCTACTACTACTACTACCACTACGATTGCAGCTACTTCTGCAACTGTTGCTTCTACCACTATTCCTAATACTACTACTACTTCTACTTTTCCTACTTCTACTCCCTGTATAACAACTACTGCTACTACTACCACTGCTACTACTACTACTACTACTACCACGACTGCTACTACTGCCACTATCGCTACTACTACTACTACTACTACTAGTACTGCAACAACTTCTATTGCTACTACTCTGGGAACTACCACTACTACTGCTACTATTACAACTACTACTACAACTGTTGCTACTGCTACAACTATTGTACCAATGATGCTATAACTACTACTTCTACTACTAGCACCACTACTATCGCTGCAGTTGTTACTATTAATAATACTGCTAATACTACAACAATAACAACAACAACGACTACGACTACTACTGTGACTGCTAATACTAGTAATAGTACTACTACTTCTACTACTACTACTACTCTTACGACAACAACTACTTCTACTACTTCAACTGCTTCCATAATGGCTACTATGACTTCTACTACTACTACTTCTATTTCGGTCGCTACTACTTCTACTACTGCTACTAGTACTAATGCTACCACAACTTCTACTACTACTACTAACACTACTACTATGGTTTCTACTGCTATGACTACTACTACTACTACTGCTACTACTTCTACTACAATTACTACAACTACTCCTACTATGACAACCACTACTACTACTATTACCACAACTACTACTACCACTAATACTACTATTAAAACTACTACTCCAGCTGCTACTATTACTGCTACTACTAGTAGTACTGCTGTTGCTATTAGTGCTACTACTACTTCTACAACTACTACCCCTACTGCTACTATTACCACTACTACTACTTCTGCTGCTACTTCTCCTACTTCTACTACTACTATAACAACAATAACCACAACTACTACTACTACAATTGCTGTTGCAGCTGTTGCTACTCCTACTACAACTACTACTACTACTATAACTGCTACAATTACTAGTACTACTACAACTATTGCTACTACTACTGCTTCTTCTACTACTACAACTGCAACAACGACAATAACAACAAGAACGATTACTGTCGCTAAAACTACCACTATTACTAGAACAACAACAACTACTACTATTACTACATTGACTGCACCTACAACTACTGCTACATCTATGACTACTATTGCTAATCTTACAACAACAACAACTACTACAACTACCACTACTACAACTACTACTACTACTACTTCTACTACTACTAGTAGTACTACTACTCCTACTACTAGTATTACTACTACTCCTACTGCCACAACAATTACCAGTACTACTACTACTACTACTACTAATGCTACTACTACTACTAGTACAACAACTACTACTAGTACTAGTACTATAATGACTACTACTTCTAGTAGTTGTCATTATAGTACTGTAGTAATACTACTACGACTACTACTACTACAACAACAACTACCACACTCCTACTGCTACAACCACAACTACTACCACTACTATTGCTACTACTACGTCTGTTACAACAATAACAACAACTACTACAACTCCTCCTACTACTACCAGAACTATTACTACTACTATTCCTCCTCCTACAACTACTACTACTAGTACTAAAACTACTGCTACCGCTGCTGCTGTTGCTACTACTTGTACTACAACTACTATTTTCGCTACTACCACTACAACTAGTACTACTACTGTTACTACACTACTACAACTACTACACTACTACTACAACTACTACTACTAATTCTACTATTAGTCCTATAACTACTACTATTACTATGAATAATACTACTACTGCTACAACAATAACAACAACTACATCTCCTCCTCCTACACCTACTACTACTACTACTACAACCACAACATATACCACTACCACTACCACTACTACTCCATCTACTACTACTACAACCACTACTACTACTACTGCTACTACTACTACCCCTACTCCTACTGCTACTTCTACTAATACAATTACTTCTGCAACTACTACTACAACAACTACTACACCTGCTACAAAAACTACTGCTACTACTACTGCTACTGCTACTACTACTACTACTACCACCGCCACTACAACTGCTACTACAGCTACAATGACTACTACTGCTACTACAAATACTACTAATACTACTACTACTACTCCAATTACAACAATTACTATTATTACAGCTACTTCTACTACTACAATTGCTTCAACTACAATAACTAAAACTTTTCCTACTACTAATACTAGTACTCCTACTACAACAACAACTACTATTGCTACTGGCAGTACTTCAACTCATACTATGACTAATACTGCTACTACGTCTAGTACAACTGCTACAGTTTCTACTACAACAACTACTACTTCTACTACTAATACAACTACTACCACCACGACTACTACTACCACTATAACCACTACCATTACTGCTTCTGCTTCTACAACAACTACTACTATTACTACTCCTCCTACTACTACCACAACTTCTACTACGGCTACTACTACTACTACGTCTACTACTACTTTTACTAATAATATAACTACTACTCCATGTACTATTACTACTATGGCTATTACTACTACAACTACAACAACAATAACTATTTCTAGTAGTACTAGAAGTACTACAACTACTATTGCTATAACAACTACTACTATTAGTACTCATACTGCCACTAATTCTGCTACTACTACTTGTATTACTACAACAACAACAACTACTACTACTACTACTACTACTACCACTACTGCTACTACTACAACACTTTTTTTCCTCCTGCTACTACCACAACTTCCACTATAGCTACTACTACTACTAATATTACTACTACTACTGCTGTTGCTGCTACTACTACTACTACTACTACTACAACTACTGCTTCTACTACTAATAAGACTACTACTACTATTACTACTACTACTATTGCTACTACTGCTACTACTACTTCAACTAGGACAACTACTATGACTACACTGCTACTGCTACTACTATTACTACTACTGCTGCTACTATTGCTGCTACTGGTACTACTACTACTACTACTACTACTACTACTACTACTACTACTACTTTTGCTGCTGTTACCGCTACTATTACTACTATTGCTAAAACTACTACAACTACAACAACAACTACTACTAGAATTATTTCTATTGCACTTAATATAACGAGCACTGCTGCTGTTGTTGCTGCAACTACCACTATTGCTGCTACAACATTTGCTACTATGGCTACTTCTACTGCTACTACTTCTACTACTACTACTACTAATACTGTTGCTACTACTACAACTATTACTACTACGACTTCTGCTACTAGTACTACTGCTACTACTACTAGTACAACTACTACTATATTGACTACTTCTACTAGTATTGCTACTAGAACTAACACTGCTGCTACTCCTTCTATTGCTACGTCTATTACTGCAACTATTACTACTACTACTACTACTAATTCTACTACTATTATTACTAGAACTAATACTACTGCTATTGCTACAACTTGTATTACTACAACACCTACTACTACTAGTACTAATTCTACCACCTCTAATGCTATTGCTTCTACTATAACTGATTCTGCTACTCCTACTACTACTGCAGCTACGCCTACTGCTACTACTACAAGCATTGCTCCTACAGCTACTTATAGTCCTACTACTCCTACTACTGCTGCGATTCCTACAACTATAATGACTACAGCAATTGCTACTCCACCTAGTATTACAGCTCTACTGCTACAATTCCAACTACTGCAATAACAATAACTACTACTACAACTATAACTACTATTACTTCTAATGTTGCTACTACTAGTGCAACTACTACTTCTGCTACTACTACTACTACTATCGCTTCTACTACTACTACTACTGCTATCGCTCCTACTACTACTACTACTGTTGTTGCTGCTACTACTACTACAATTACCACTACTACTAGTACTGCTACTATCGCTACTGCTACTTCTGTTGCTGCTGCTATTGCTACTTATACTATAGCAATAGCTACTGCTACAACTTCTTCTACTACTATTACTATTTCTGCTACTCCTACTACTACTACTGGGATTGCTACCATGACTATTATTACTACAGCTACTCCTACTTCTAGTACTGCTGCTACTATGACACCTACTATTGCTACTACTACGGCTACTATTACAACTACTATATCGGCTACTTCTCCTCCTCCTACCACTACCACTACTACTAGTACACCTACTACTACTACTTCTTCTACTAGTACTATTGCGACTACTACAACAACTACTACTACCATAACGACTACTACTACTACTATTGCAGCTGCTACTACTACTAGTCCTCCTACTACTACTGCTCCTACTGCTACTAGTACTACTACTACTACTAGTACCATGACAACAACTCTAACAGCTGCTACTACTTCTACTACTGCAACTTGCACTGATATAACTACTACTACTACTACAACTACTACTACTCCTATTGCCACTACTACTCCTCCTAATGCTACTATTGCTAGTGCTACAGCCAATACTACAATAACTACAACAATAACTACTACTACTACAAATACTACTACTACTTCTACTACTACGACTACTCTTACTGCTACCACTACTACTCCTACTACTCCTACTACTACTACTATTACAACAACAACAACTACTACTACAACTACAACTACTACAATTACAATAACTACTAGTACAACTACAACCACCACTACTACTATTACTACTCCTCCTCCTCTAAAGACTAGTAGTACTATTACTGCTGCTACTCCTACCGCCACTACTACTACTGTTATTACTGCTACTCAAACTCGAATAACAACTCCTTCAACTATTCATACTACAACTTTTGTTAGTATTACTACAACAACAAATACCATGGCTACAACAACAACTACTACTACAATGTTGCTACTCCTGCAGCTCCGACTACTACTACTAATACTACTTCTACAACTAATACTACTACCATTGCCACTACTACTACTACTACTACCTCTACTACTAGTACAATTCCTACTACTACCACCTCTACTACTACTACTACTACTACTACCACAACTACTACTACTATTACTATTGCTATTACTACTACTAATACTACTATTACTACTACTATTATTACTACTACAACAACAATAACTACTACCACCACAACTACTAGAACTACAACAACTACTACCATTACTACTACTCCACCTCCAAATACTAGTACTACTATTACTGCTACTACTCCTACAGCCACTACTACTATGACTATTACTACTACTCCTCCAACTACATCTCCTACAACTATTGCTACTATAACTTTTGCTAGTATTTCTACAACAACAAATACTACTACGAAAATAACTACTACTATGACTGCTGCTGCTACTACTACAACAATTACTACAACTACTGCTACAACTACTACTACTTCTACTACTACTACTACTACTATTACGACAATGACTACTGCTACTGCTACTGCTACTGCTACTACTACTTCTACTACTATAACTACAACTGCTGCTACTACTACTTCTACTACTACTACTCCTCCTACTACTACTACCACTTTGACTACCACTACTACTACTACAACAACAAGAACAACAGCAACAACAACTACTACTACCACCACATCTACTACTATAACAACTGTTGCTACCACTACACTAGTAGAACAACCACAACTACAAGAACTACTACTACCCCTTCTACTACTACTACTATCACTCTTACTACTTTTACTACTACTATGCCTGCTACTACTGCTACTATGATGACAACTACTACTGCTACCTCTACTACAACAACTACTTCTACTACTACTATACTACTACCATAACTACTACCACTACTAGTACTAGTACTAGTACTACTTCTACAACCACTACTCCTACTGCTACTACTACTCCTCCTACTGCTACTACTACTACTTCTACTACTACCATAACTACTAGTACTAGTACTAATACTAGTACTACAACTACTACTCCTACTACTACTACAACTCCTCCTACTACTACGACTACTACATCCACTACTACCACTATAAAACTACCACAACTACTATTACCACCGCTACTACTTCTACTACTATACTATACTACGACTACTACTAACGATACTACGGCTACTAACCTACTAACTATTTAACTAAACTACAGCTACTATACACAACTACTACGACTACGAACTACAACTACAACTACTACTACAACTATTACTACAACAATAACAACAACAACAACAACAACTACTACTACTATACTACTACTACTACTATTATTACTACAACAACAACAACCTACTACTAACCACCACCACCACCACCACCACCACCACCACCGTTGTTGCAACTAATGTTACTATTACGGCCACCACTGGTACTACTACTATGATAAGTACTACTACTGTAGCTATTGTTACAACTACTACTACTACTACTGTTGCTACTCCTACAATTGCAACAGCTGCTCCAACAACTTCTACTCCTACTACTATTACTAGTTCTGTTATTGCTACTCTGACTACTACTGCTGCAACTGCTAATATGACTATTATTACTATGGCTACTCCTACTTCTAGTCCTACTTTAGCTAGCACTGCTGTTACTCCTACACCTACTACTACTACTATTCCTACTACTATTACTGGTACTATATCAGCTACTACTCCTCCTACTACTACGATTGCAACTGCTACTATTGCTATTGTCACCACTACAACTACTTCTACTGCTGCTATTACTACTCCTAATACTGCTACTACTACAACTACTAACACCACTATAACAATGACTACTACTACTACTACTACTACTACTACTACTAATCCAGCTACTACTAGTACTAATACAACTACTACTACCACTACTGCAACAACTACTTTCACTACTACAACTACTTCTACTACTAATGCTACTATTGCTAATACAATAATAAAAATAATAACAACTATTGCTACGACTCCTATTTCCACTACTACTACTCCTACTACTACTTCAGTTACTACTACTGCTAAAACTACTACCACTACAACTACTACTATGACTACTACACTACTTCTTCTTCTTCTACTACTACTACTTCTTCTACCATGACTACTACTAATACTGCTACTATGACTACTACTACTACTACTGCTACTACTGCTACTACTACTACTACAACTACTACTAATACTACTACTACTACTATTACTACTGCTACTCCTAATACTTCTACTACTACTATTATTACTTCTACTACTATTCCTAGTTTTGCTACTGCTACTACTACTCCTAATAACACTACTACAACGATGACTACTACTATGACAACTACAACTACAGATCCTACTACTACTAGTACTATTAGAACTACTACTACAACTGCTGCTACAACTACTTTCATTGCTATTACTACTTCTAGTACTATTTGTATTAGTGCTAACTTAACAATAACAACAATAACAACAACTACTACTACTCCTCCTATTGCCACTACTACTACTCCTACTACTAGTTCTACTACTTCTGCTGCTACTACTACCACCACTACTACTGCAGCTGTTGCTGCTACTTCTACTACTACTACTACTACTTCTACTATGACTACTCCTACTACCACTACTGCTACTCCTAATACTACAACTACTACTATGGCTACTCCACCTACTACTACTGCTGCTACTACGACTACTCCTACTACTACTACTGTTACTTCTACTACTATTGTTACTTCTACTGCTACTACCAATACCGATGCTGCTACTACTGGTGCTACTGCTACAATAACAACAATAACTATTATTGCTACTACTACGATAGTTACTACTATGGCTACTACTACTAGTACTGCTACTACTACTCATGCTTCTACTACTGCTGCTGCGGCTACCATTACTACTACTGCTACTACTACTGTTTCTACCACTACTACCACTACTAGCAATTCTACTATTGTTGTTGTTGCCGCTACTACTTCTACTACTCCTATTACTTCTCCTACTACTACTACTACTACTACTACTATTACTACGATGTCCATTGCTACTTTTACAACTAATATAACTACTACTTCTTGTACTACTCCTACTATAAGTACTACTACTACTATAACAACAACAATAACAACTATTTCTACTACTACTAGTAGTATTACTACTACTGATGCCACTACCACTACAATTGCTACTACTACTGTTACTAATATTGCTGCTACTAGTACTACTACTACTCTTGATTCCGCTGCTACTACTAATGCAACTACTGCTGCTACTACTACCACAACAACAACAACAACAACTATTACTAGCACTACTGCAATAACAATAATAACTACTACTACTACTACAACTACTATGACTACTATTGCTAGGGCTACTACTATTACCACTACTACTGCTACTATAGCTATAATAATAACTACTACTACAACTACCATTGCGACAACTATTGCTACTACTATGGCTACCACTGGTACTACAACTACTATCGGTACTTCTACTACTACTACTACTACTACTCCTCTGGCTATTAATAGTAGCAGTAGTAATTGATTAAGTAGTAAAAATAGTTATAGTTGGAGCACTCATTGCATTAGTAGTAGTAGTAGTAGTAGCAATTATAGTAGTAGTTGTAGTATTAGTAATAATAGTAGTAACTATAGTAGCAGTAGTAGTAGTGGTGGTACTAGTAGTAATAGGAGTAGTAGTTGTAGTCATAGTAGCAATAGTAGTAGTACTAGTAGTAGAAGTAATAGTAGTTGTACTAGTAGTAATTTTAGTTGTAATAGTAGTAGTAGTAGAAATAGTTGTAGTTGTAGTAGTAGTAGTTATTGTTGTTGTTGTTGTAGTAGTAGTAGGAGGAGTAGGAGTAGTAGTAGCAAAAGTAGAGTAGGAGTAGTAGCATAATAGTAGTAGTAGAAGTAGCAGTTACAGTAGTAGTAGTTGTTATAGTATAGGCAGAGAAGTAGTTGCAATAGTAGTACTAGCAGTTGTTTTAGTAGTAGTAGTGGTAGTAGTAGTTATTGTAGTAGCAGTAGTAATTGTAGTAGAAGTAGTTGTAGTAGTTATAGTTGTAGAAGTAACAATAGTAGCAATAGTGGTAGTAGTTGTAGTCATAATAGTAGTAGTAGCAGGAGTAGTACTCGTAGAAGTAGTTGTAGTAGCAATTGTTGTAGTCATAGTAGGATTTGCATTAGTACTAGTTGTAGTAGTAGTAGTAATAGTAGTTGTAGGAGTAGTAGTGGTGGAAGTAGTTGTAGTATTGGAAGTAGTGGTAGGAGTAGTAGTAGTAGTAGTAGCAATAGTAGTACTAGTAACAATAGCAGCAATAGTAGTAGTAGTAGTAGTAGTAGTACTAGTTGTCATGCTAATAGGAACTGTTGTAGTAGTAATGGCAATTGTAGTAGCAGTCGTAAGAATAGTAGCAGTAGTAATAATAGTAGTAATAGTAGTTTTAGTAATAGTAGTAGTTATTATTATTGTAGTAGCAGCAATAGCGACAACAATAGTTGTAAGAGTCATTGTAGTAGTAGCAGTAGTCACAGCAACTATAGTGGTAGTTGCACAAGTAGTAGTGGCAACATCAGCAAAAGTAGCAATGTAGTAGTAGTAGTAGTAGTAGTTATTGTAGTTGTAGTACTAGTAGCATTAATAGTAGCAGTAACAATAGTTATTCTTGTTGTAGTTGGGGTAGTAGTAGAAGTAGTAGTACTGGTAGTAGCCGTAGCAGCAACAAAAGTAGTAGTAAAGGTAGCAAAAGTAGTATTACTGGTAATAGTTGCAGGAGTAGTAGTACCAGTAGTTATTGTAGCAGAAACAATAGTAGCAGTAGGAGTAGTAGTTGTAGTAGGAGTAGTAATAGTAATAATCACAGTAGTGGTAGCAATTGCAATAGTACTAGCAAAAGTAGTAGCAGAAGTTGCAGTCATTATAGTAGATAATAGTATTTATTGTAGTCCAATCCTAGTGGCAAAAGTAGTAGTAGTAGGAAAAGAAGTAGTAGTAGCAGTAGCGATAGCAGTGGTAGTAGTAGTAGCAGCAGCAGCAGCAGCAGTTGTAGTAGTTATAGAAGTAGTAGTTGCAGTAGTTGTTGGTGTAGTTGTAGTAGATGTAGCCCTAAGAGTTATAGCAGTAGAAGTGTTAGCTATAGTAGTAGCAGTAGTAGTAGTTGCAGTAGTGACAGTAGTAGTAGCAGTAGTAGAAGAAGTAGTAGTAATAGTAGTAGCGATAGCTACAACAATAGTAGTAGTAGCAATAGTGTTGTTGTAATAGTAGTACTAGTAAAAGTAGTTATAGCAGTAGTAGCAATAGTAGCACAAGTAGAGGTAGTAGTTGTAGTAGTAGTAGTAGTAGCAATAGTAGTAGTCGTAACTATAGTAGTAGTAGCAGCAATCATAGTAGTCGGAGTAGTATTAATAGTTATTACTATGGCAAAAGTAGTAGTAGTAGTACTTGTTGTTGTAGTGGCAGCAATAGTCGTAGCAGTAGTCATAATAGTAGTAATAGCACAAGTACTAGTAGTAAAAGTTGAACTAGAAGTAGTAGTTGTTGTTGTAGCGGGAATAGTAGTGGTAGCAGTAGTAGTTATTGTTGTAGTGGTAGTAGTAGCAGCAACTGTAGTAGTAGTAGTAGTAGTAATAGTAGCAGTAGTAGTAATAGTTGAAGAGGAAGCAGTACTAGTTGTTGTAGTAATAGTGGTAGTAGTGGTAGAAGTAGTAGTTGTAGCATAAGTGGTATTCGCAATAGCAGCAGTACTAGTATAGCAGCAGTGGAAGTAGTAGCCATAATAGTAGCAGGAGTAGTATTAGTAGCACTAGCATGCGCAGTAGTCAGAGTAGTAGTAGCAGCAGCAATAGGAACAACAGAAGTAATAGTAGTGGCAGTAGTAATAGTAGTAGTAGTCATTGTAGCTACAGAAGTTGCAGCAGCAAGAAGAGGAGGAGTAGTAGTAGTAGTAGTAGTAGTAATTACACTAGTAGTAGTAGTAGTAGTAGTAGTAGTAGTAGTAGTAGTAGTATTAGTTGAAGTAGGTGTAGTAGTAGTTGTAGAAGTGGTAGAAGCAGAAGGAGTTAGAGTAGGAGTAGTAGTAGCAGTACAAGGAGTAGGAGTGTTAGCATTAGTAGTTGTAGTAGTAGTGTTAGTATTAGTTGTAGTAGGAGTAGTAATAGTAGTAGAAGCAATGATACTAGTTATAGAAGTTGTAGTAGTAGTAGTAGTAGTAATAGTAGTAGTAGTAATAATAATAGTAGTTGCTGTTGTTGTTATTTCAGTAGTAGTGGTAGTAGTAGTAGTAGCAGTAGAAGTCGTAGGAGTTGGATTAGGGGTAGTAGCAGGCATTGTGGAAGTTGGGGCAGGGGTAGTGGTAGTAGTAGGAGTAGTAGTAGCAGTTGGAGTTAGATAAGGAGTAGTTGTGGCAGTACTGGTTGGAGTAGTAGGTGTAATAGTAGTAGCAGTAGTAGGAGTCGGAGTAGGGATAGTAGTAGTAGTAGTAGTAATAGTAGTAGTTTAGAAGTAATATAGTAGTAGCAGCAGCAGCAGTAGTAGTAGTAGTAGTAGGACTCAGAGTAGGGATAGTAGTAGTAGTATAGTAGTAGTTGCAACAATAGTAGCAGTAGTACAAGTCAGAGTAGTAGTTGTAATGACATTAGTTGTAGTAGCAGTAACAGTAGTAGTGTAGTAGTATTATCAACAATAGTAGCACTGGTGGTTGTTGTAGTAGTAGCGGTAGTCACAAAAGTACTTCTAGTAGTAGTCATTGTAGTAGTAGTAGCAATAGCAGGTGCAACGGCATCAAAAGTAGTAGCAGCAGTAGTCATAGTAGTAATAGTAGTAGTTGCAGCAGTAGTATTAGTTGGAGTAGTTGTAGTTGCTGTAGGAGTAGTCATAGTAATAGAAGTTGGAGCAAGAGTAGTTGTAAGAGTTGTAGTAGTAGTAGTAGCGGTAGAAGGAATAGTAGTAGTAGCAGTAGTAGGAGTAGTAGCTGTAGCAGTTATCATAGCGTAGGAGTAAGAGTAATAGTAATGGTAGAAGTAGTAGTAGTACTAGTAGTAGGACTTGCATTAGCAGAAGTGGTAGTAGTAGTAGTAGTAGTTGTTGTTGTTGTAGTAGTAGTAGTGGTAGTAGCAGTACTCGCAGCAGCAGTAGTAATAGCATTAGATGTAGCAGTAGCAATAGTGGCTTTCAGAGTAGCATTAGCGGTAGCTGTAGGAATAGTAGTAGCAGTTGGAGTAGTTGTAGTAGTAGTAGTTGTTGTTTTTGTAGTAGTAATGGTGGTAGTAGTAGTAGTCGGAGGAGGAGTTGGAGTAGGAGTAGTAGAAGGCGTGGTAGTAGTTTTAGTAGCGGTAGTGGTAGTAGTTGAAGTAGTAGTAACAGTAGGAGTTGGATTAGGAGCAGTAGTGGCAGTAGTGGAAGGGGTAGTAGGAGTTGTAGTAGTAGCGATAGAAGGAGTCAGAGTAGGGATAATAGTAGTAGTAGTAGCAATAGTAGTTGTAGTTGTAGCAGCAGTGGTAGTAGTAGCATAGTAGTAGTAGCATAATAGTAGTAGCAACAATAGTAGCAATAGTAGAAGACATAGTAGTAGCTGTAGTAATAGTAGTTGTAGTAGCTATAGCAGTAGTAGTAGTTATGGTGGTAGTAAAAGTAGTAGTAGTTATAGTAGTAGCCGTAGCAGCAGTAGTAGTAGTAGCCTTAACAATAGTAGTAGTTTAAGTAGTAGTTGTAGCAGTATTAGTAGTAGTAGTAGTAGTAGTAGTAGTAGTAGTAGTAGTAGTAGTAATAGTAGTTGTTAATAGTAGTTGTTGTTCTGTAGTAGTAGTAGTAGGGAGGAGGAGGAGGAGTAGTATTTGTTTGTAGTCGTAGTAGTATAATAATAGTTCGTTATTTGTTAGTAGCAGCATTAGTTGCGGCAAGTAGTATGTAATAGTAGTATTTAGTAGTAATAGTATTAGTGTAGTCGTCGTAGTAGTATTAGTAGTAGTACAAGGAGCAGTAACAGCAGTAGTAGTAGGGTTAGTAGTAGTAGCTATAGTTGTAGTAGAGGTAGTAGTAGTGGTAGTTACAGTAGTAGTAGTAGTAGTAGTAGTAGTAGTAGTAGTAGTAGTAGTAGTAGTAGTAGTTGTTGTTGTTGTTGTTGTTGTTATTGTAGTTGGAGTTGGAGTAGGAGTAGTAGTAGTAGTAGTAGTTGGAATAGTGGTGGTGTTGGTAGTGGTAGTAGTAGCAAAAGTAGTAGTAGTAATAGTAGGAGTAGAAGTAGTTCGAATAGTGTTAGTAGTGGTAGTAGTCATAGCAGGAGTAGCAGTAGTAGTAGTAGCTGTAATAGTAGTCGGAGAAGTTGTGGCTTTAGTAGTAGGAGAAGCAGCAGTAGCTGTAGTACGAGTAGCAATAGTAGTAGTAGTAGCAGCAGTTGTAGTGGAAGTAACAACAGCAAAAGTAGTAGCTGTAGTAATAGCAGTAGCAATAATAGTAGCTGTAGCAGTAGCGATAGTAGTGGTGGTGGTGGTAGTTGTGGTAGTAGTAGCAGTAGTAGTAATAGTGATAGTAGTGGTAGTTGCAGCAGCAGTAGTAGTAATAGTTGTAGCAGTAGTAGTAGCAGTAGTAACAATAGTGGTACTAGTAGTAGTAGTAGTGGCAGTAGTAGTATTAGCAGCAGTAGTAGTAATAATAATAGCAGTAGTAGTAGTAGCAGTTGTAGTAGTAGTAATAGTAGTGGCACTAGTTGTTGTTGTTGTACAAGTAGGTGTAGCAATAGTAGTGGGTGTAGGAGTAGGAGTAGGAGTAATAATGGGTGTAGTAGCAGTAGTAGTAGTCATCATAGTAGTAATAGCATAGTAGTAGTTGTTGTAGTAGTTGTTACAGTAGTTAGTAGTAGAAGGAGTAGTAGTAGTTGTAGTAGTTGTAGTAGTGGTAGTAGTAGTGGTCGTAGAAGGAGTGGTAGAAGTAGTAGTAGTAGTAGTAGTAGTAGTAGCAATAGCAATAGGAGTGTTAGGAGTCGTTGTAGTTGTAGTAGTGGAAGTAGTGGCCGTAGTAGTAGCTGTAGCTGTAGTAGCAGTAGAAGTAGTAGTAGAAGTAGTAGTGGGAGTTGTAGTAGTGGTAGTCATAGTGGTAGTAATAGTTGAAGTAATAGTTATAGAAGAAGTGGTAGTAGTTGCAGTTGTTGTAGTAGTAGTAGTAGTAGTAGTAGGAGTAGCAGCTGTAGCACCAGCAGTAGGAGTACTAGTAGGAGCAAGAGTCGAAGTAAGAGTGGTACTTGGTATAATAGTAGTAGGAATAGTAGTAGTAGTAGCAATAGCAGTAGTAATAATAGTAGTTGTAGTAGTTATAGTAGTAGTAGGTGTAGTAGTTGTAGTGGTAGTAGTAGTTGTGGTAGTAGGAGTACCGGCATTGGAAGGAGTAGTAGTTATTGTAATAGTAGTAGTAGTAGTAGTAGGCATAGCAACAGCATCAGGAGGAGTATTTGTAGTAGTAGTAGTAGTAGTTGTTGTTGTTGTTGAAGAAGAAGAGGTAGTAGTGGTAGTGGTGGTAGGACTTACTGCAGCAGCAGCAGCCGCAATACTAGTAGTAGTTATAGTAGTAGTAATAGTACGAGTTGCAGTAGCAGTAGGAGTAAGAATAGAAGTGGCCGGAGTAGTAGTAATATTAGTAGTAGTTGTTGTTGTTGTTATAGTAGCAGTGGTAGTACTTGCAATAGTTGTAGATGTGGTGGTTGCAGTAGTAGTAGTTGCTGTAGTAGTAGGAGTAGCAACAGTAGTAGGTGTAGTAGTTTTGTAATAATAGTAGTAGTAGTTGTTGTTGTTGTTGTTGCTGTTGTTGTATTAGTAGTAGTAGTAGTAGTGCTAGTGGTTGAAGCAGTAGTTATAGTAGTAGAAGCAGTTGTGGAAGTAGTACTAGTGTTAGGAGTAGTTGTAGTAATAGTAGTAGTAGTAGAAGTAGCAATAGTAGTAGCAGTAGTAATAGTAATAGAAGTAGTAGTAGTTGTTGTAGCAGCAGCAGCAGTAGTTGTACTAGTAGTATCAGTAGTCATAGTTGTTGTAGTAGATGTTGGAGTAGTGGTTGTAGTAGTAGTAGTTGAACCTATAGTAGTAGCAATAGTAGTATTAGAAGTAGTAGTAATTGTTGTTATTATAGTAGTTGGAGTAGTAGTAGTAGTAGTAGTTGTTGTTGTTGTTGTTGTAGCAATAGGAGTAGCAAAAGTAGTTGTAGTATTCCTGGCCGCAGTAGTAGTTGTAGCAGCAGTAGTAGTAGTATTAGAAGTAATGGTGATAGTAGTATTAGTAGTATTAGCGGCCACAGTAGCTGTAGTAGTAGCCCTAGTTGTAGAACATCATTTAAAATATTAGTAGTAGCAGCAGTAGCTGTAGTAGTAGTATTTGCAGAAGTAGTAATAGTAGTAGTATCAATAATAGTAGTAGTAGTAGCAGAAGTAATCGTAGCAGTAGTCATAGTGGTAGTGGTAGTTGCAGTAGTGTTAGTAGTAGTAGTAGTCGTATTAGTAGTAATAGTAGTAGTAGTAGTAGTAGTAACAGTCATAGTAGCAATAGTTGTTTTAGTAGTTGTAGTAGCTGTAGTAATAATAATAGTAGTAGTAGTAGCAGCAACAATTGGTTTAGAAGTAGTACCATTAGTAGTTGAAGCAGTAGTAGCCGTAGTAGTCGTAACAGTTGTAGAAGTAGCAGTAGTCACAGTAGTAGTAGTTGTTGTTGTAGTTATGGTAGTAGTAGAATTAGTTGCAGTAGTAGTAGTAGTGGTAGCAGTTGTAGTTCTAGCAGAAGTTGTAGCAATAGTAATAGTAGTAGTAGTAGTAGAAGCAGCAGTAGTTGCAGCAGTACAAGTAGTACAAGTAGTAGTAATAGTAGTTGTGCTAGCAGTAGCAGTTGTATAGTAGTAGTAGTTGCAGTAGTAGTAGCAGCAGTAGCAGTAGTAGTTGTAGTAGTAGTTGTAGCAGTAGTCAGAGTAGTCGTAGGAGTAGGAGTAGGAGGAGTACTAATAGTAGTTGTTGTTATAGTAGATGTAGCAGTAGTAATAGTATTGGTCATAGTAGTAGTACTAGTAGTAGTTGTAGTTGGAGTAGGAGGAGGTGGAGGAGTAGTAGTATTATTAGTAGTACTACAGGGAGTTTTAGATGTAGTAGTAGTACTAATTGGAGTAGTAGCAGTAGCAGTAGTAGGTGAGTTGTAGTAGTAGTAGCAGCAGTATAGCTGTGGTAGCATCAGCTGCAGCAGCAGCAGATGTAGTAGTTGCAATAATAGTTATAGTAGATATTAGCAGCAGCAGCAGTAGTAGCAGTAGAAGTAGTACTAGTACTTGAAGTAGTACTAGTAGAAGTATTAGTAGTATTAGTAGTAGGAGCTGTAGTAATTATAGTAGTAGGAGTAGTAGTAGTCGTAGGACTAGTATTAGGAGTTGTAGTTAGACTAGCAGTAGTAGTAATAGTAGTAGTAGCAGTAGTAATAGTAGTGGTGGTAGTAGTGGTAGTGGTAGTAGTAGTAGTAGTACTTGTAGGAGTAGTAGTAGTAGTAGTAGTCGTAGTATTAGAAGAAGAAGTAGTAGTAACAGTAGTAGATGTTGGAGTAGTAGTTATTATAATAGTAGTAATAGTAGTAGTAATAACAATAGGTGTAGTAGTAATAGTAGTGGTAGTAGTAGTAGTAGTAATGGTGGTGGTGGTAGTAGTAGTAGTAGTAGTAGTAGTAGTAGTAGTAGCAGTAGCAGTAGCAGTAGCAGTAGTAGTAGGAATGGTAGTTCGAGTAGTAGTAGGAGTAACAGTAGTAGGAGTAGGAGTTTTAGTAGGAGTAGTAGGAAGAGTGGTAGTAGTGGTACGAGTAGGAATATTTTCAAGAGTAGACTCTTCAGAGATTCTCTAGGAATAGAAGTCTAGCAGAGCAGCAGCCGCAGCTAGTAGTAGTAGAGATTTGTCGTTCGTGGTAGCCGTAGGTAGTTGCAGTATACAAGAAGTAGTAGTAAAAGCACAGCGTACTAGTAGCAGTAGCACTAGTAGTAGTAGTAGAAGTAGTTGTAGTAGTAGCAATGGTTGTAGAAGTAGTAGTAGCTATCCTAGTGACAATAGTAGTAGTAGTTGTATTAGCAGCAGTTCTTGCAATTGTAGTTGTAGCAGTAGCAACAATTGGTTTAGTAGTAGTTGTTGTCGTAGCAGTAGCAGTAGTATCAGTAGTAGTCGTAACAATTATAGAAGTAGCAGTAGTCGTAGTAGTAGTAGCAGTAGTAGTTATAGCAAAAGTTGTAGTAGGAATTGAAGATGTAGTAGTAGAAGCAATAGTCATAGTTGTAGTAGTAGTAGTAGGAGGAGGAGGAGGAGGAGGAGGAGAAGGAGTAGTAGGAGTAGTGGTAGTAGTAGCAGTAGCAGCAGCAGGAGTAGTTGTTGTTGTTGTAGTAGTACTAGTAGTAATTTCAGTAATAGTAGGAGTAGGAGAAGGAGTTGTAGTAATAGTAGTAGCACTAGTTGGAATAGAGGTAGTTGTAGGAGCAGGAGTAGTAGTAGTTGTTGTAGTAGTAGTAGCAGATGTAGTAGGAGTAGTCTAGTAGGAGTAGTAGTAATAGCAGTAGCAGGGGTAGTAGTAGTATTAGAAGTATTAGTAATAGTAGCAGTAGTTGTTGTTGTAGAAGTAGCAGCAGCAGCAACCGTAGTAGTAGCAATAATAGTCGTAGTAGTTATTGTAGTGGCAGCAGCAGCAGTAGTGGTTGTAGTAGTAGTGGTACTAGTAGTAATAGTAGTAGTAGTAGTAGCCGTTGTTGTTATTGTTGTTGTTGTTGTAGTAGTAGTAATTGCAGAAGAGTAGGAGTAGTAGTAGTGGTAGTACCTGTTGTAGGAGAAGTAGTAATAGTAGTAGCAGGGGTAGTAGTAGTATTAGTAGTATTAGTAATAGTAGCAGTAGTTGTTGTTGTAGAAGTAGCAGCAGCAGCAACCGTAGTAGCAGCAATAATAGTCATAGTAGTTATTGTAGTGGAAGCAACAACAGCAGTGGTTATAGTAGTAGTGGTAGTAGTAGTAATAGTAGTAGTAGTAGTAGTAGTAGTAGTTGTTGTTGTTATTATTGTTGTTGTAGTAGTAGTAGTAATTGCAGAAGAGTAGGAGTAGTAGTTGTAGTAGTAGTAGTAGTAGTAGTGGTAGTACCTGTAGTAGGAGTAGTAGTAGCAGTAGTAGAGCAGTTGTACAAGTAGTAGTAGTTGCAACAGTAGTAGCAATAGTAGTAGTAGAGGTAGTAGTAGTAGAAGCAGTAGTAGTCATAGTAGTAGTTAGAGTAGGAGTAGTAGTAGGAGTTGTAGAAGTTGGAATAGTGGTAGTATTAGTGGTAGTAGTTGCAATAGTAGCTATGGCAAAGGTAGTAGTAGTAGTAGTAGAATTAATAATAGTGGTAGTTAGATCAGTAGTAGCAATAGTAGTAATATTGGCAGAAATAGTAGTAGTAGTAGTTAGTGTTTTAGCAGCAGTAGTAGCAGTAGTAGTAGTTGTACGAATAGTAGTAGTAGTGGTAGTTGCAGCAGTGTTAGTCGTTGTATAGCAGTATTAGTAGTAATAGTAGTGGCGATAATAGCAGTTGCAGTAGCAGCAGTAGTAGTAATAAGAGTAGTACTAGTAGTAGTACTTGTAGTAGTAGGAGTACCAACTGTAGTAGAGTAGAAGTAGGCATAGGAGTTTTTCTCGGTGTAGGAGAAGTAGTAGTAGTAGTAGTCATAGTAGCTGTAATAATAGTAGTAGTAGTAACAGTAGCAGTATTAGTAGGTGTGATAGTTGTTGTAGGAGTAGTAGTTGTTGTAATTATTGTAGGAGTAGTAGTAGTTCTTGTAGTAGTAGTAGTTGTTGTTGTTGTTGTAGTAGTAGTAGAAGTAGTAGTACTTGTAGTAGTAGTAGTGGTAGAAGTAAAAGTAGTAGTAGTAGTATTAGTAGTAGTAGTTGTAGGAGTGCTAGGCATAGTAGTAGTAGTTGTTGTTGTTGTTGTTGTTGTTATTTTTGTTATTATTGTTGTTGCCATAGTAGTAGTTGTAGCAGTGTTTGTAGTAGTCGTAGTAGTAGTCATTATAGTAGTAGGGGTAGTAGTAGTTGTAATAGGCCTAGTTGCAGGAGTAGGAGTAGTAGTAGGAGTAGCATTTGGAGCAGCAGTAGTTGTAGTAGTAGGAGTAGTAGTAGGAGTAGGAGTAAGAGCAGTAGTAGTAGTGGTGGTAGTAACAGTAGTAGTAGTAGTAGTAGTAGTAGTTGTTGTTGTTGTTATAGCAGTAGTAGCGGTAGCGCTAGGAGTAGTTGTTGTTGTAGTAGTAGTAGCAGTGGTAATAGTAGTATTAGTTGTACTAGTAGTAGTAGCAGTAGCAAAAGAAGTATTAATTGTAGTACTGGTAGTAGTAGTGGTAGTAATTGTAGTATTAGTAGTAGTGGTAGGAGTAGCAATAGTAGGGGTAGGACTGGCAGTTGTAGTAGTAGTAGTAGCAGCAGCAGTTATTGTAATAGTAGTAGTAGCAGTAGCAGTAGCATTTGTAGTAGCAGCAGAAGTGGTAGTCGTAGTAGCATTAGCAGTAGTCATAGTAGTAGTTCCAGCAGAAGGAGCAGTAGTAGCAGAAGTAGAAGTAGTAACAATAATAGTAACAGTAGTGGCAGTAGTAGTAGCAGCAGTAGCAATATTCATAGTGGCAGTGGAAGTTGCAATAATTCTAGTAGCAGTAGTAGCAGTAGTAGTAATATTAGTTGTAGGAGCAATAGTTGTACCAGTAGTAATAGTTGCTGTAGTAGTACTAATAATAGAAGTAGGTGTAGTAGTAGTAGTAGTCGTACTAGTACGTGTACTAATAGAAGAAGAAATAGGAGTAGGCGTCAGAGTAGTAGTTGTTGTAGTTGTAGCAGTAGTAGTAATCGTAGCCATAGTGGTAGTAGTAGTAGTGGTAGGAATAGTGGCGGCGGCGATAGTAGTAGTACTAGTGGCAGCCGTAGGTGTAATATTTGTAGTAGTAGTAGGAGTAGCAGTAGTAGTAGTAGGAGAGTTAGGAGTTGTAGTAGGAGTAGTAGTCGTAGTCATAGTAGTAGTAGCCATAGTAGTAGCAGTATTTATACTACTAGTAGTAGCAGACTAACTTGTAGTAGTAGTGGTAGTGGTTGTCGTAGAAGAAGTGGTAGTAGTAGTAGTAGGAATAGCAGTAGCAGAAGTACTAGTAGTAATAGTTGTTGTTGTGGTTGTAGAAGAAGAAGAAGTAGTAGTAGTAGTCGTAGTACTAGTGGTAGTAGGAGTAACAGCAGCAAGAGGACTACTACTACTAGTTGTTGTTATAGTAGTAGTACTAGTACTGTTGGTAGTAGTAGTAGTAGTGGGAAAAGCTGTATTTGTAGTGGTAGTGTGGTAATAGTAGTATAATAGTAGTAGTAGTAGTAGTAGTAGTGTTAGTAGTAGCAATAGTGATAGTAGTAGTAGTAGTAGTAGAAGAAGTAGTAGTAGTAGTATTAGTAGTAGTAGGAGTAGGAGTAGGAGTAGTAGTAGGAATAAGTGCAGTAGCAGTAGTACTAGTTGTAGTATTGGTAGTAGTAGGAGTAGCAGTAGCAGTAGAAGTAGCAGTAGTAGGAGGAGTAGTGTTAGCTGTTGTTATTGTTGTAGTAGTAGTAGAAATAGTATTAGTAGTAATAGCAGTAGTAGTTGTTGTTGTTGTGGTGGTGGTGGTGGTGGTGGTCATTTTTGTTGCAATAGTAGTAGCAGTAATAATAATAGCAGTAGTAGTAGTTGTTGTATTAGAAGTTGTAGTAGTAGTGGTAGTAGTAGTGGTAGTAGCAGCAGCAGTAGTATTAGTAGTAGTACCAGTAGTAGTAGTTGTCGCAGTAGCTGTAATAGTAGGAGTAGTATTAGGAGTAGTAGGAGGAGGAGAAGTAGTTGTAGGAGTAGGATGATTAGTAGTTGTAGTTGTTGTTGTTGTTGTTGTAGTAGTAGTAGTAATAGTAGTTGTTATTGTGGTAGTAGCAGCAGTAGTTGTTGGAGTAGCAGTTGTGGTTGGTAGTAGTAGTGGTAGTAGTAGGAGCAGCAGCATTAGAAGGAGAAGTCATAGTTGTAAGAGTAGCCATGATAGTAGTAGTGGTACTAGTAGCTATAGCGGCCACTGGAGTTCTAGTAGCAGTAGTGCTAGTAGCAGCAGTAGTAGTTGTAGAAGTAGAAGTAGTAGTAGTTGTAGTAGTGGTAGTAGTAGTAGTAATAGGAGTAGAAGCACTATTAGTAGTTGTAGTAGAAGCAACCGTGGTAGTAGTGATAGTAGCAGTTGTAGTTGTAGTGATAGTAGCAGCTATAGTAGAAATTGTGGTAGAATTTGTAGTAGTAGCGGTAGTAGAAGTTGTAGCAACCAAAAGAGAAGTAGCTGTAGCAGAAGTCATAGCAGCCGTAGTAGAAGCTGTGGCAGTAGTAGAAGTAGCACTGGTAGCTATAGATGTTGTTTTAGTAGTAGAAGTAATAGTAGTAGAACTAGTATTAGTTGCGGCAGTAGTTGTAGTAGCAGTGGGGTAGTAAGAGTAGTAGTAGTAGTAGCAATAGTAGCAGTAGTATTAGTAGTAATAGTAGTATTAGTAGTAGTAGTAGTAGTAATAGTAACAGTAATAGCAACAATAGTAGCAGTAGTTGCAATAGTCGCAGTGGTAGCAGCAGTACCAATAGTCGTAGTAGTAGTGGTAGTAGCAGCAGCCGTAGCAATAGTAGCTGTAGTAGTTGCAATAGAATTTGTTGTAGTAGTAGTAGTAGTAGTAGCGATAGTGGTGTTTGTAATAGTAGTAGTAGTACTTGCAGTCATAGCAACTGTAGTTGTAGCAGCAGTAGCAGCAGCAGTAGTAGTACTGGTAGTAGCAGCAGGAGAAGTAGTTATTGTACTGGTAGCTATAGTGGCAGTAGATGTAGTAGTAATTGTAGCTGAAGAAGTGGTATGAGAAGTAGTAGTAGTAGTAGTAGTTATAGTTGTAAAGGTAGTAGTAATATTAGCAGTAGTGGTAGTAGAAGAAGTATTAGTAGTAGCAGTAGCTAGAGTAGTAGTCATAATAGTAGTAGTGGGGGCAGTAGTTATAGTAGTGGAATTAGTAGTGTTAGTCGCAGTAGTAGCAGTTGTAGTAGGAGTAGTAGTAGTAGCAGTAGTAGCAGTACTAGTCGCTGTAGGAGTAGTAGTAGTAGCAGTAGTAGCAGTAGCCATTGTACGAGTCATAGTACTAGGAGAACCAGCACTAGGGGTAGCAACAGTAGTTGTACTAGATGTAATTGTAGTAGTAGTAGTCATAGTAGTTGTCGCATTGTAGCTATAGTACTAGGAGTAGTAGCAGTGGTAGTTGTTGCAGTAGTAGTCAGAGTAGTAACAGTAGCAGTAGTAGTAGTCGTCATTGTAGTAAGAGTAGTACTAGTAGTAGTAATAGTAGTAGAAGTTCCAAAAGAAGTAGTAGTAGTAGAAGTAGTTATTGTACTGCAAGTAGGAACAATAGTATTAGTTGGAGTAGTAGTAGTAGTAGTAGAAATAGTAGTATCAGTAGGGGCAGTAGTAGTATTTTCCGTAGTTGTAGTAGTAGTAGTAGTAGCAGCAGCAGCAGCAGTAGAAGTTCTTATAGAAGAAGAAGAAGTAGTAGTAGTTCTTATTGCTATTGGAGAGGAAGTAGTAGTAGTAGTAGCAGTAGTAGTTGTTGTTGTAGAAGAAGTAGTAGTAGTAGTGATTATTGTTATAGGTGACATAGTAGCACTCGTAGTAGCACTAGCAGTAGCAGTGGTTGTATTATTATTGTATTAGTAGCACTAGTAGTAGTAGTAATTGTAATAATAGTTGAAGTAGTAGTAGTCATAGTAGTAGCAGTAGCAGTAGTAGAAGCAGTAGGAACAGTAATTGTGGTAGTTGTAGCTGTAGTAGTATTTATTGTAGCAACAGGAGCAGTAGTAGCAGTAGCAGTAGTTGTAGTAGGAGTTGTAGTAGTGATTGCAGTAGAAGTAGAAGCAATTGTAGCAGTCGAAGTAGTGGTAGCAATTGTACCAGTTGCAGCTTTAGAAGCAATAACAGTTGTTGTTGTTGTTGTTGTTGTTGTTGTAGCATTAGTAGCAGTAGTAGTAGAAGAAGCGAAAGTAGTAGTAGTACTAGCATAAGTAGTAGAAGTAGTAATAGCAGCATAAGTAGTAGTGGTTATTGTGTTGTAGTTGTAGAAGTAGTAGAAGTAATACTCATAGGAACGGTAGTAGCAGCAGCAGCAATATTAGTTGGAGTCGGAGTAGTAGTAGTAGCATAGGTAGTAGCAGTAGTAGTAGTAGCAGTAGTAGTACTAGTGGTTGGGGTAGTAGTTGTAGGAGGAGGAGGAGGAGTAGTAGTAGTAATTGTAGTAGGAGTAGTAGCAGTAATAGCAGTCGAAGTAGTGGTAGTAGTATTTGTTGTAGTAATATTAGTTGTAGAAGTAATAGTTGTTGTTGTTGTAGTAGCAGTAGAAGTTATAACTATAATACTACTAGTAGCGGTATTAGTCGGAGTAGTAGTAGCAATAGTAATGCTAGTAGGAAAAGTAGTAGTAATTGCAGTAGTAGTCGTAGCTGTAGTAGTAGTAGTAGTAGCAGCATTTGCAGTACTAGTAATAGTAGTAGTTGCTGTAGTAGTTGTAGGAGAAGTGGTAGTTGTAGTTGTTACTGTTGTTATTGGAGAGGTAGTAGTAGTAGTAGTAGTAGTAGTAGTAGTAGTACTAGTAGTAGTAGTAGTAGTAGTAGTAGTAGTACTAGTAGTTGTAGTAGTTGTAGTTAGAGTTGTTATTGTTGATATAGGAGAGGTCGTAGTAGTAGTAGCAGTAGTAGTATTAGTATAAGTAGCAATGGGGGTAGCAGCAGCAGCAGCAGTAGTAGTTGTTGTTGTTGTTGTAGGAGTAATAGTAGTTTGAATAGGTGCAGGAGAAGTAGTAGTAGAAGGAGTAGCAATAGGAGCAGTAGAATTAATAGTAGAAGTCGTAGTAGTAGTAGTGGGAGTGGTAGTAGTAGTAGTAGTAGGAATAGTAGTAGTGGTAGTAGAAGCAATATTAGTAGTAGTATTAGTAATAGTATTAGTAATAGTCGGTAGAAATAGTAGCAGCAGCAGTTGTTGTTGTAGTTGTAGTAGTAGTAGTAGTAGTTGTTGTTATTCTTGTTGTAGTATTGGCAATAGTAGTTATAGTAGTAGTCATTGTAGTAGATGTAGTTGTATTACTAGTTGTAGTAGTAGCAGTAGGAGTATTAGTAACAGTTGTTGTTATTGTTGTTGTTGTTATTGTCATTGTTGTGGTAGTTGTAGTAGAAGGAGCAGTAGTAGCAGTAGTATTAGAAGCAGGAGCAACAGCTGCAGCATCAACCGCAACAGTAGCAGTAGAAGTTGTTGTTGTTGTTGTAGTAGTAGAAACAGCAGTAGCAGCAGCATAGTAATTGTGGTATTAGCAGTAGTAGGAGTAGTAGCAGTACTAATAGAAGCTGCAATACAAATAGTAGTAGTAGTAGTAATAGTAGCAGTAGGAGTAGTAGTTGTAATAGTAGTAGTGGTGGTAGTTGTTGTGGTGGTGGTGGTGGTGGTAGTAGTAGTAGTAGTAGTAATAGGAGTAGAAGTAGTAGTATTAGTAGTAGTAATCATAGTAGTATTAGTAGTAGTAGTAGTAGTAGTGGTAGTGGTAGTAGCAATCAGAGTAGAAGTAGTAGTAGTAGTCGTAGTAGTCACAACCGTAGTAGTAGTAATAGTGACAATAGTACAAGTACTAGTGGTAGTCGTAGTAGTAGTAGCAGCAGTAGTTGTAGCGGTAGTTGTAGCTATAGCAGAAGTTGCGGTCGCATTAGCAGTAGTAGCAGTAGGAGAACTAGTAGCAGCTGAAGTAGAAGTAGCAATAGGAGAAATCATAGAAACGGTAGTAGAAGCAATTGAGGTAGCATAAGTAGTACTAGTAGCTCTAGCAATAGTAGTAGCAGTAGAAGAAGTAGTAGTAGTACTAGTATTAGCTGCGGCAATAGTACTAGTAGCTGTAGTTATAGAAGTAGCAGTAGTAGCGGCGTAGTTGTATTAGTAATAATACTAGTAGCAACAGCAGGAGGAGTAGTAGTAGTAGTAGTAGTAGTAGTAGTAACAGTTGTAGCCACAGTTGTACCAGTAGCAGCAGCACTAGCAGTAGGAGTGGTAGTAGTGGTAGTAGTAGCAGCAGTAGCAATAGGAGTGGTAGTTGCAGTGGTAGTAGCAGTAGAAGTAGTTACAGTAGTAGTAGCAGCGGTAGTAGCAGTGGTAGTAGTAGTTTCGTCGTAGCAGTTGTTGCAGAACCAATTGAAGTGGTGGTGGTAGTAGTAGTAGTAGACATAGTTGTTGTACGAGTAGTAGCAGTAGTACCATTTGCAATAGTAGTAGCAGGAGCGGTAGCTGAAGTAGTAGCAATAATAGTAGTAGTAGTGGAGTAGCAGTAGTAGTAGATGTTATAGTAGTAGTAGTAGTAGTAGCAATAGTACCAATAGTAGTAATGGTAATAGTAATTGTAGTAGCAGATGTTGCAGTAGAAGCAGTAGCAAGAGTTGGAGTAATTGTACCATTCGTACTAGCAATAGTAGTTGTTGTTGTCGAAGCTGCAGTAGTATTTGTCGGAATAGTCGTAACAATACTAGTAGTAGGAGAGGTAGTAGTCCCAGTAGTAGCAGCAGCTCTAATAGTTATTGTTGTAGTAGTAGTGGTAGTAGTGGTAATAGTAGCATTAGTAGCAGTAGTAGCATTAATAGTAGTAGTAGTAGTAGACGCACTAGTAGTAACAGTAATAGTAGTTGTTGTAGTAGTAGTTCTTGTTGTAATAGTAGCAGCTGTAGTAGTAGTAATAGTAGTAGAAGTGTTATCTGTAGTAGTTGTAGTATTAGTAGTAGTATTAGCAGCAACAACAATAGTAGTAGTAGTTCAGGGTATTAGGAGCAGGAATAGTAGTAGACGAAGTAGGAGTAGTAGTGCTATTAGTAGTAGGAGTAGTAGTAGTTGTTATTGTAGTAGCAGTAGTAGTCGTTGTTGTTAAGTAGCAACCTCAGTAGTTGTTGTAGTATTAGCAGTTATAGTAGTAGCAGAAGAGGTAGTAGTAGTAGCAGCAACTGCAGTTGTAGTAGTGGTATTAGTAGTAGCAGTAATAGTAGGAGTAGTAGCAGTAACAGCAACTAATGTTGTAGAACTACGAGCAATAGTAGTTGTAGTAGTAGTAGTCATTGTAGCAAGAGTCGTTGTAACAGCAACAGTAGTAGCAGTAGTAGTAGTAGCAGTAGCAGTACTAATAGTCGTTCTAGTAGTAGTAGACGCAGTTGTAGCTATAGTAGAAGTAGTCATAGTAGTAGTAGTTGCAGAAGTAGTACTTGTAGTAGTAGTAACAGTTGCAGTAGTAGTAGTTGCAATAATAGCAGTGGTGGTTGTAGGAGTAGTAGTCACCATAGTAGCATTCGTGGGAACTGTAGTAGTAGTAGGAGTTGTAGAAGTAGTAGTAGCAGTAGTTATTGTTATTGTTGCTGAAGTAGCAGTAGTATTAGTAGTGGAAATAGTAGCAGTAGTAGTAGCAGTAGAAGTAGTAATTACAGCAGCAGAAGAAGCTGTTGTTGTAGTAGTTTCAATAGAAGTTGTAGTAGCAGCGCTAGTAGCAGTAGTAGCAGTACTAGTAGCAGTGGTAATAGAAGTATGAGTAGTAATAGTAGCTGCAGCAATAGTAGTTATAGTAGTATTAGTAGTAGGAGTAATAGCAATAGTAGAAGTTGTAGTAGTAGGGGGAGTAGTAGTACTATTAGACATAGTAGTAGTAGTAGGTGTGGTAGTCGTAGCAGCAGTACCAGTAGTAGTCGTAGCAACTGTGGTAGTGTAGAAGTAGTAGTTGTAGTAGTAGTAGTTGTAGTAGTAGCAGGAACAGCAACAACAATAGTAGTAGTTGTTGTTGCTGTATTTGTAGTAGTAGAAGTGTTAGTAGTAGCAGTAGTATTGGTAGTAGCAGCAGCAGCAACAATAGATGTAGTCGAACTAGTAGTAGGAGAAGTAGTAGTAGTAGTAGTGTTAGTAGCAGAACTAGGAGTAATAGCTGCAGTAGTTGTAGTAGTAGTAGTAGCAATAGTAGCAGTAGAAACAGTAGAAGTAGTAGTAGTAGTTGTTGTTGTTCTTGTTATAGTAGTAATTGCAGTAGTAGTAGCAAAGGTAGTAGTCATTGTACTCGAAGATGTGGTACGAGAAGTAATAATAGTAGTAGCTATAGTTCTAAAAGTAGTAGTGATAGTAGCAGCAGTGGTAGTAGAAGGGGAAGTTTTAGTAGTAGCAGTAGGTATAGTAGTAGTCAAAGTAGTTGTAGTGGTGGTAGTAGTTGTAGCCGTAGAATTAGTTGTATTAGTCACAATAGCAGCAGTTGTAGTAGGAGTAGTAGTAGTAATAGTAGTAGCACTAGTCTCAGTAGTAGTAGTTATAGTTGTAAAAGTAATAGTAATATTAACAGTAGTGGTAGTAGACGAAGTATTAGCAGTAGCAGTAGATATACTAGTGGTCATAGTAGTAGTAGTGGTGGCAGTAGTTGTAGTAGTAGAATTAGTTGTATTAGTCGCAGTGGTAGCTGTTGTAGTAGGAGTAGTAGTAGTAGCAGAAGTAGCAGTACTAGTCGCAGTAGTAGTAGTTGTGGTAGTAGTAGTAGTAGTAGTAGTAGTAGTAGTAGTAGTTGTAGTAGTAGGAGAAGTAGCAATAGTAGCAGTAGCCGTAGTAGTAGTCATACTAGTGGGAGAAGCAGCAGTAGTAGTTGTCGCAGTTATGGCTATTGTACTACGAGTAGTAGCAGTAGCAATAGTTGCAGTAGTAGTCACAGTAGTAACAATAGTAGTTGTAGTAGGAGTAGTAGGAGTAGTTGCTGTACTAAGAGTAGTACTAGTTGTAGTAATGGTAGCAGTTGTAGTCGCATTGGTAGTAGCAGTTGTAGTAGTAGTAGTAGTAGTAGTAGTAGTAGCAGTAGTGGTAGTAGTAGCTGTAGTAGTAGTAGCAATAGTGGTGGTAGTAGGAGCAGCAATCATAGTAGTAGTTGTAGTCATAGAAGTAGGAGAAGCAGGAGTAGCAGCTGTAGTTGTCGTAGTAGGACTAGTAGTAGTAGTTGTTGCTGTAGTAATAGTTTTAGTAGTTGTAGTTGTAGTAGTTGTAGAAGTAAGAGTGGTATGAGTAATATTAGTAGTAGTAGGTGTAGTAGTAGCTGTAGTAGTAGAGGTAGTAATAACAGTAGTAGCAGTACTAGCAGTAGTTGCAGTACTTGTAGCAATAGTAGTAGTAATTGTAGTATTAGTAGTAGCCGTAGCAGCAGTAGTCATACTAGTACTTGAAGTAGTAGTAGTACTATTCATAGTAGCAGCAGTAGTTGTAGTAGTAGTATTTGTAGTAGTAGCAGTTATAGCATTAGTATTAGCAGTCGTAGCCGCAATAGTAGATGTAATGTCAAAAGTAGTTGTAGTTGTAGTAGTAGCAGTTGCAGCAGTTGCATGGGTTGCAGTAGTACCTGCGCAGTAGTAGTAGCAGTAGTAGCAGTAGTAGTAATGGTAGTAGTAGTTGTAGTAACAAAAGTAGTAGTTGTCGTAGTAGTAGTAGTAGCAGCAACAACAGCAGTAGTACTAGTAGTAATAGTAGCTGTAGTAGCAATAGTAGTATTAGGAGGAGTAGTGGTAGTAGTAGTAGACGTAGTAATAGTAGTTGTTGTTGTTGTTGTAGTAGTAGTACTAGTATTAGTAGCAGTAGTAGTTGTTGTTATTGTTGTAGTAGTAGTAGTAGTACTGGTATTACTGACAGTAATAGTAGTAGCACTAGCAATAGAAGTAATAGTAGTAGTTGTTGTCATTGTAGTACAAGTAGGACTAGTAGCAGCAGTACTAGTGGTAGTAGTAGTAGTAATAGATCGTAGTTGTTGTGGTAGTAGTAGTTGTTGTAGTACTAGTAGTAGTAGAAGTAGTAGTCATAGCAGCAGTAGCAGTAGGAGTTGTAGTAGCAATAGCAGCAGCAGCAGTAGTAGTTGTAGTAGAAATAGCAGCAGTAGTAACAAAAGTAGTCGTAATAGTAGATGTAGTAATAGTAGTAGTAGCAGTAGTAGTAATCATAGTAGCAATAGTAGCAGTTGTAGCAGTCTATGTAGTGGTAGCAGTACTAAAAATAGCAATCGTAGTAGCAATAGTAGTAGTGGCTGTAGAAGTCATAGCAGTAGAAGTCATAGTAGTAACAACAATAGTAACAACAATAGTAGTAGTAGTAGTAATAATAGTAGTAGAAGTTGTAGTAGAAGTAGTAGTTGTTGTTATAGTTGTACTAGTAGAAGTAGTTGTTCTAATGGTAGTGGCAGCAGTGGTATTAGTTGGAGTAGCAGCAGTAGTAGTAGCAATAGCAGTTGCAGTAACAATAGTTGTCGGAGAAGTAGCAGTATTGGCAGTAGTAGTAATATCCATCGTAGTAGTAGCAGCAGCAGCAGCCGCAACAACAGCAGTAGTAGTTGTTGTAGAAGAAGTAGTAGTTGTAGTAGTTATTATTGTTATAGGAGAGGTAGTAGTAGTAGTAGTAGTAGTAGCAACAACAATAGTAGTAGTTGTAGTGATTATTGTTATAGGTGAGGTAGTAGCACTAGTAATAGCACTAGTGGTGGCACTAGTTGTACTATTGTTGTACTAGTAGCACTAGTAGTAGCAGTGGTTGTAATAGTAGTAGTAGTAGTACTAGTCGTAGTTGTAGCAGTAGCAGTAGTAGAAGTAGTAGGAACTGTAATTATTGTAGTTGTAGTAGTAGATCTAGCAATAGTAGCAGTAGCTAGCAGTAGTAGTAATAGATGTAGTAGTAGTTGTAGTAGTAATTGAAGTAGTAGTAGAAGCAGTTGTAGA
Organism: Trichopus zeylanicus subsp. travancoricus; assembly: GCA_005019695.1. NCBI lineage: Eukaryota > Viridiplantae > Streptophyta > Magnoliopsida > Dioscoreales > Dioscoreaceae > Trichopus > Trichopus zeylanicus. The sequence goes on from RXID01021624.1 coordinate 61,456, forward strand.
AGTTGAAGTGGTGGTAGCAGTTGTAGTAGTAGCTGCGTAGAAGCAATAGTAGTAGTAGTAAAAGTAGTAGTTGTTGTTGTAGTATTAGCAGTCATAATTGTAGAAGAAGTGGAAGTAGTAGTACTAGTACTTGTAGTAGTAGAAATAGCAATAGTAGCAGAAATAGTAGTAATTTTTGTGTTGTAGTTGTACAAGTAGTAGTACTAATACTCGTAGGAATAGTAGTAGTAGTAGCAGTAGCAGTATTAGTTGGAGTTTGAGTAGTAGTAGTAGCCATAGTAGTAGCACTAGTGGCAGCAGTAGTAGTAGCAGGGGTTGTAGAAGTAGTAGTAGAAGTAGTTGTCGTTGTAATTATAATAGCAGTCAAAGTAGTGGTAGTAGTATTTGCAATAGTAGTAATAGTTGTAGAAGTAATAGCAATAGTTGTAGTAGTAGCAATAGAAGTTGTAGCAGTAATACTAGTAGTAGCAGTAGCAGCAGTAGCAGTAGCAGCAGTAGTATTAGTTGGAGTTGCAGTAGTTCTAGTCGGAGTAATAGTAGCAATAGTAATGGTAGTAGGATTGGTAGTAGTAATGGCAGTAGTAGTCATAGCCGTGGTAGGAGTAGTAGCAGTAGAAGCATTTGCAATAGTAGAAATACTAGCAATTGTAGTAGTAGTCATTGAAGTTGTAGTTGTAGTTGTTATTGTTATTATAGGAGAGGTAGTAGTAGTAGTAGTAGCAGCAGTTGTTGTTGTTGTTGTAATAGTTGTAGTTGTAGTTGTTATTGTTGTTGTAGGAGAGGTAGTAGTAGTAGTAGTAGCAGTAGAAGCATTAGTATTTGTTGTTGTATTAGTAGCACTAATAGTAGCATAAGTTGTAATAGCAGTAGTGGTAGAAGTAGTCGTAGTAGCAGTAGCAGCTGTACTAGCAATATCAGCAATAATAATTATCGTAGTGGTAGTAGTAGTCTTTGTTGTTGCAACAATAGCAGTAATAGCAGTAGCAGTAGATGTAGTAGTAGTTGTAGTTGTAATTGTAGTAGCAGTGGCAGCCATAGTAGCAGCAGTAGTAGTGGTAGAAGTTGTAGTAATTGTAATAGTGCTTGTAATAGTAGTAGAGCTAGTAGAAGTAGTAGTAGCACTAGTCGTAGTAGTACAAGTAGTAATAGTAGTAGAAGTAGTAGTCGTAGGTGTGGTACTAGTAGTAGTAATACTAGAAGTCGCAGTAGTGGTAGTGACAGTAGTAGTATTAGTTGGAGTAGCAGTACTAGTAGTGGCAGTAGTAGTAGCAGTAGTAAAAGTAGTACGGAAAGTAGTAATAGTAGCCGTAATAGTTGTTGTAATTATAATTGTATTAATATCAGTAATTGTAGTAGCAATAGTAGTAGTAGTAGCAGACGAACTAGTGGTAGTATTATTTGTAGCAGTAGTAATAGTAGTCATTGTAGTAGTAGCACTAATAATCATAGTCGCAGCACTAATAATAGCAGAAGCAGTAATACTAGTCATAGCAGTAGGAGTAGCAGTAGCTGTAGTATATTGGAGTAGCAGTAGTAGTAGTAGTTGTAGTAATAGTAGCAATTATTGTTGGAGTTGTTGTTATTGCAGTAGTAGTAGTATTAGTAGTAGCAGCTGTAGTTGTAGTGATAGTGGTAGCAGTAGTAGTAGTAGTAGCTGTAGTTGTAGCATTACTAGCATTAACTATAGTAGTTGTTGTAATAGTTGCGGCAACAGTTGTAGTAGCGGTAGTGTAGTAACATTAGCAGTAGTAGAAGTAGCATTAGTAGTAGTAGTAGCAGTAGTAGTTACCATTGTAGCAGTAGTAATATTAGCCATGGTTGTAGTAGCAGCAGGAGTAGTAGTAGTAGCAGTAGCAGTAGTAGTAGCTGTGGTAGCAGTAGTAGTACTAGTGGTAGTAGTTGTTGTTATCAAGGTTTTAAATCTCGGCCGAAACGGTTCAGTTTTGGCCGGTGCCAAAATGTATCAGCCGAACTCATTTCGATTTTAAGGTCTTCGATGGCGGCGAGCGCAGAGAGTAGGGCTCGCGCGGGGAGAGCTTGCATCGAGCATGCACAAGGAGAGCTCGTGGGGAGCTTGCGCGGGGACAGTCCGCAACAAGCTCACGTGGGGATAGCGTGCAGTGAGCTTGCGAGGGCAGAGTGTGCAATGATCTTGTGTGAGCAATGGATGCAGCGAGCTCGCACGGGGATAGCGCGCAGCGAGATCTTGCAGGAAGAGCACGCAATGAGCTCGTGTGGGGAGAGCACGCAGCAAGCTCACACTGGCAGAGTGCACTGCATGCTCATGTGGGGACAGCGCGTAGCGAGCTCACGTGGGCAGAGCACGTAGCGAGCTAGTGTAGATAGAGCACTCAGCGAGCTCGTGCGGGCAGAGCATGCTATGAGCTCACTCGTGCCGGCAGGGCAAGTAGTGAGCTCACGCGGGGAGAGCGTGCAGCGATCTCGCTCGGGGAGAGCACGCAGCGAGCTCACGCTGGGAGAGCGTGCAGCGAGCTCGCATGGGGATAGCGCACAGTGAGCTCGCATGGGCAGAGCGTGCAGTAAGCTCAGGTGGGGACAGTATGTGGAGAGCTCATGCAAGAAGATCGCACAATCATCTTTGGCCTCATGCTTGCGCCTTCATGTCAGCCTTTGGCGGTCGCCCATGTACTCACAGGCGCCAGAGGCTGGCGTGAGGGTGCAGGCTCGATGCCGACGAGTGTGGGGGCTCAATCTTGCTGGTGTTAAGGTGCTGGTGCAGACGCGGTCTCGATGCCGGTAAGGGTGCGGGCGCAGGTGTGCGTGCATGCTCGCCGGCGAGGGGGCGGGTGAGGCATGGGTGCCCGCACCCGCCCTCACCAGCCTTATGCCCCTGTGCTTGTGCCCTCGCCTATGCCCGAGCTGGCCTCGCCCGCACCCTGGCCAGCCATGCACCTGGGCCTGCACCCTTGCAGGGGCCATGCCTCGCTAGCCACACGCCAGCGCCTGCTCACTCGCCTGGTAGCCGAGTGAAAAGTAGAGCTGCAATAGTGTTCACATGCATGCGTGCATGGCTGCTCTACAGTGGCCGTAATTTCCCCTGAACACTTCATACAGTGTGATATTTATTTTCTCATGTGTTATTAGACCACTTTTACTATGTGTTGTCAATGAATATGGTTATCATTTTCATTTTGGACCCTTGATGTGTGGTTATATTTCAGAACCGCAGACACGAAATTGCGCAGACTAATTGTTCTAGCTCGTATGCCTATAAATGCTCGTCTGGATCATTCAGGTGATGAATTTGTAATTTCACACCCAGATATTTCAAACTCAACTGATGATGATTTTGATGACGATGACGACGATAATTAGTTGTATTACATTATACTTAATATATTATGTATGTGTCAAGTTCCTTTTAATGATAAGTTAAAGTTACTTATGTTAATTTTTAACTTTTAATCATATTCATATTATTTCTCATATATTTTTTTATACAGTAATATATATTAAAAATAGACTATATCAGTGATTAACTATCAAATTTAATTTTTATCATATTTTTAATTTGAAGTCAAAGTACAGTCAAAATATAGTCAAACTCTGGTCAACACAAAATAAATAACTTAAAAAAAAATTTTCAGCCAAAATTGAAACCGAAATGGGTGAAATGGCCAGACCATATCGGTTTCACTCGGTGCTGAAACCAAGATTTAAAACCTTGGTTGTTGTAGTAGTACTACTAGTACAAGCAATATTCGTAATATAGTAGTAGCAGCAGTCATCGAAGTAGCAGTAGCAGGAGTAGTAGTTGTAGCCATAGCAGTAGTAGATGTAGTAGTTGTTGTTGTACTACTAGTAGTATTAATAGTAGTAGTGATAGCAGAGTAGCCGTAGTAGCAGTAGTAACAGTAGTGGTAGTAGTAGCGGTAGTTGCAGTAGTAGTAGCAGAAGTAGTTGTTGTTGTTGTAGTAGGAGTAGCAATAAGATTAGTCGTAGCAATATCAGTAGTAAAAGCCATTGTATAAGTGGTAGTAGCAATAGTAGTAGTGACTGAAGTAGCCATAGTAGTCGTACAAATAGTAGTAGAAGTAGTAGCCATATTAGTAGACGTAGTAGTAGAAGTAGTATTAGTAGTAGTAGGATAAGTAGTCGTAGCTGCAGCAACAACAGTAGTTGTAGTAGTAGTGGTGGTAGTCGTAATACTAGTAGTAGCAGTAGTAGTAATAATAGTAGTAGTAGTAGCAGAAGTAGTGGTAGCAGTCGAAGTAGTAGTAGCAGAAGTAGTAGTAGTAGCAGTAGTAGTAGTAACGGTAGTAGTTGCAGTAGCAATAGTAGTTATAGTAGGAGTACTAGCAACAGTAGTAGTCGCAATAGCAGTAGTCATAGTAGTAGCAGTACAATAAATAGCAGTAGCAATGGTAGTAGCAGTAGTGGCAGAAGTGGCAGTAGTAGTAGTAGTAGTAGTAGTAGTAGAAGTAGTAGAAGTAGTAGTTGAAGTAGCAAAAGTAGTAGCAGTAGTACGAGTAGTGGAGTAGCAGAAGCTGTAGCAATAGTTGTGGTAGTAGTAGTAGTAGTAGGATAATTAGTAGTAGTACTAGCAATAGTAGCAACAACAACAGCAGTAGCAGCAATAGTAGCACAAGAAGAAGAAGAAGAAGTAGTAGTAGTAGAAGTAGTAGTTGTAGTGTATGGTAGTTGTAGCTACAACAGTAATAGTAGTAGTAACAGTAGTAGTACTAATACTAGTAGTAGTAGTAATAATAGTAGTATTAGAAACAACAACAACAATAGTAGTAGTACCAATGGCAGCAGTAGTAGCAATAGTAGAAGCAATAGTAGTAGTAGTTGACGGAGTAGTAGCAACTGCATTAGTAGCAGTAGGCGTAGTAGTCAAAGATGTAGTAGGAGTAATAGTTGCAGTAGAATCAGTAGCGACAATAGTATAAGTTGTCATAGCAGCAGAAGCAGAAGTAGCAGCAGTAGCAGTAGTTGTAGTTGCAGTAGAAGTATAAATAATTATAGTAATAGCAGCAGTAGTAGTAACGACAGTAGCAAGAGTACTAGTCGTCGTAGCAGTAGCAACAACTATGGTAGTGGCAGTAGTTGCAGCAGCAGTAGCCATTGTAGTGGAAGTAGTAGTAGTAGAAGGCATAGTAGTTATAGTAGATATAGTAGCAGCAGCAGTAGCAATAGTAGCATTAGTAGTGGTAGCTATAACAGTAGTATTTGTGGTAGTAGTAGGAGTAGTAGTTGTTGTTGTAGTAGTAGTAGTAGTCGTCATAGTAGTTGCAGCAATAGTCGTAGGCGTACCAGAGGTTGTAGTAGTAATAGTTGTAGTAATAGTAGCAGTACTACATAATCGGAGTAGGTGTAGGAGTAGGAGTAGCAGTAGGTGTAGTAGTAGTGGTAGTAGAAGTAGTACTAGTAGTAGTGTTAGTAGTAGTAGTAGTAGTAGTAGGAGTAGTAGTAGTAGCAGCAGCAGCAGCAGCAGTAGTAGTGGTGGTAGTAGTAGTAGTGGTAGAAGTGGTAGTAGTACTAGTATTAGTAGTAGTAGTAGTAGTAGTAGTAGTAGTAGTAGTAGTAGTAGTAGTAGTAGTAGTAGTAGTAGTAGTAGCAGTAGCTGCAGCAGCAGTAGTAGTAGTAGTAGTAGCACCAGTAGTAGTAGTAGTAGCAGGAGTAGTAGGAGTAGTAGTGGTAGGAGTAGCAGTCGTAGTAACAGTAATAGTAGTAGAAGTAGTAGTAGTAGCAGGCATACTACTAGTAGTAGTAGAGGTCATAGTATTAGCAACAATAGTTATTATAGTAGTAAGAGTAGTAGTTGGAGTAATAGTTGTAGTTGTAGTTGTAGTTGTTGTCATTGTAGTAGCAGTAGCAGTAGTAGTGGTAATAGTTGTAGTAGAAGTAATAGCACCAGTAGAAGTAGTAGTAGATGTAGTAGTAGTAGTACTAGTATTAGTAGTAGCAATTGATGTATTAACAGTAGTAGCGATAACACTAGAAGTAGTAGTAGTAGTGGTATTAGTCGTTGTAGTTGTACCAGTAGTTGTTAGTAGTAGTAGTAAAACATGAAGTTGGAGTAGCAGTTCTACTAGTAGTAGTACAAGCAGTAGTTGTAGTAGTAATAGTAGTAGTAGTAATCGTACTAGTAGTAGAACTAGTAGTAGTTGAACTTGTAGTAGTAGTAGTAGTAGTAGTAGGAACAGCAGTAGTAGCAGTAGCTGTAGCAGTAGCTGTCGCAGTAGTTTTAGTAGTAGTTGTGGTGGTGGTGGTGGTGGTGGTGGTAGTAGTAGTAGTAGTCGTAGTAGTTGTTCTAATAGTTGTTGTTGTTGTTTTTGTTGTTATTATTTTTGAAGTAGTAGTAGACATAGTAGTAGTAGTAGTAGTTCTAGTTGAAGGAGTAGGTGTTGGTGTTGGAGTAGTAGTAGTATCAGTAGTAGCAGTAGCAGTAGTTGTGGTAGTAGTAGTAGTAGTGGTGGTGGTAGTAATAGTAGCGGTGGTGGTGGTAGTAGTGCTACGAGTAGTAGCAGTAGTTGTAGTAGTTATTGTGGGAGTTGTAGTAGTAGTGGTAGTAGTTGTAGTAGTGGTCGAAGTAGAAGAGGTAGTAGTAGTAGCAGTAGGAGTAGGAGTAGTAGTAGTTGCAGTAGTAGTATAGTTGTTGTAGTAGTAGTAGTAGTAGCAATAGTAGTAGTAGTAGTAGTAGTAGTAGTAGTAGCTGGAGTACCACTAGTAGTAGTAGAAGTTTTAGTAGTAGTACTAAAAGTAGTAACAGTGGTGGTAGTAGTAGTTGTAATAATAGTAGTATTAGCAGCAATAGTAGTACTTGTTGTTGTCGTAGTAGTAGTAATAGTTGTAGCAGTAGTAATCACTATAGTAGTAGTACTAATAGTCGTTGAAGTAGTAGTAGTTGTTTTAATAGGAGTAGTAGTAGTAGCAACAACAGTCGTAATAGTAGTAGCAGTTGCAGTGGTTGCAGTAGTAGTTGCAGTTGGACTAGTAGTAGTAGTAAGAGTAGTAGAAGTGGTAGAAGAAGAAGAAGAAGAAGAAGAAGAAGGAGTAGTAGCAGTAGTAGTTGTAGTAGTAGTAGAAGTAGTGATAGTAGTAGTTGTAGTAGAAGGAGTAGGAGTTGGTGTAGGAGTAGTAGCAGGTGTTGTGGTAGAAATAGTAGGACTTGTTATAGTAGTAGTAGTAGTAGTAGTAGTAGAAGTAGTAGGAGTAGTAGTAGTAGCAACAGTAATAGAAGTAGTGGTTGTAGTAGGCAAAGTAGTAATAGTGGTAGTTGTTTGTTGTAACAAAAGAAGCAGGAGTGGTAGTAGTCGTAGTAGTAGTAGTAGTAGTGGTAGTAGTAGCAGTAGAAGCAGTAGTGGTAGTAGTTGCAGTAGTAGTAGAAGTAGTAGCAGTGGTAGTAGTAGCAATTGGAATAGTAGTAGTAACTGCAGGAGTAGTAGTAGGAGTAGTTGTAGTATTGGTTGAAGTAGTACTAGTAGTAATAGTATTGGTAGCAGTAGCTGTAGGAGAGCTTTTAGTAGTTGTAGCAGTAGCAGTAGTAGAAGTAGTAGAAGTAGTGGTAATAGTAGTAATAGCAGTGACAGGACTAGTAGTAGTAATAGTAGTCGTAGCTTTGATAGCCATTGCTGTAGTAGTAGTAGTAGTAATTGTAGTATTTGTAGTACCAGTAGTAGCAGTGGTTATAGTAGGAGCAGTTGTATTGCTAGTAGTAGTAGTAGTAGTAGTAGTAGCATTAGTTGTAGTGGTAGGTCTAGTTGTAGTATTAGTAGTTGTTGTTCTAGTAGTAGTAGTCGCAATAGTAGTAGTAAGTGTTCTTGTAGTAGTAGAAGAAGAAGAAGTAGTAGTAGTAGCAGCAGCAGTAGGAGTAGGAGGAGTAGTAGTTGTAGTAGTAGAAGTAGTAGCAGCAGTAGTAGTAATAGTGGTAATAGTAGTAGTAGCAGCAGGTGTAGTAATAGTAGTAGGAGGAGTAGTAGTAGTAGTAGGAGTTGTAATAGTAGTCGAAGTAGTAGTAGTAGTAGTAGTAGTTGTAGTGTTATAAGTTGTTGTTTTAGCAGTAGTAGTAATAGTAGTAGTAGCAGGAGTAGTAGTAGTAGTCGTAGTAGGAGTAGTAGTTGTTGTTGTTGTTGTAGCAGTAGTAGTATTATTCGTAGTAATAGTAGTAGGTATAGGTGTAGTAGTAGAATTAGTAGCAGTAGTTGTAGTAGTAGTTCAGTATCTTTAGTAGTACTAGTAGTAGTATTGGTAGTAGTATAAGTAGTTGTTGCAGTACAAGCAGCAGCAGCAGCAGTAGTGCTAGTAGTAGTAGAGGAGGAGGAGTAGTAGTAGCAGTAGTAATTGTCATGGTAGTAGGAGGAGGAGGTGTAGTAGTTGTTGTTGTTGTCGCTATAACCTTACCAGCAGCAGTAATAGTAGTGGTTGTTGTAGTGTTTGTAGTGGTTGTTGTAGTGTTTGTGGTAGTTGTTGTAGTAGTACAGGTAGTAGCTGTAGTAGTAGTAGCAGTAGGAGTGGTAGTATAGTAGCAGTAGCAGTAATAGAAGTATTTACAGCAGTAGTAGTTGTTGCTTTTGAAGAAGTAGTTGTAGCAATAGTAGTAGGAGTAGTAGTAATAGTAGTAGGAGTAGTAGTAGTAGGAGAAGATTTTGTAGTTTTGCTGTGAGTAGTAGTAGTATTATTTGTAGTAATAGTAGTAGTTATAGTAGTATTAGTAGTTGTAGTTGTACTAGTAGTGTAGTAACAGTAGCAGCAATAGTAGTAGTAGAAAAAGCACTAGATGTAGTAGTTGTAGTAGTAGTTGTAGTAGTAGTTGTTGTAGTAATAATAGTAGTAGTAGTAGCAGTAGTAGTTGTTGTGATAGTAGGAGGAGTTCTAGTAGTAGTACTTGTTGTTGTTTCAGTAGCAGTAGTAGCAGCTGTAGTTGGGGTCGTAGTAGTAGCAACAGTTGCCATAGTAGTTGTAGCAGTAGTAAAAGTAGTAGTTGCAGTAGTAATATCAGTAGGAGTAGTAGCAGCAGCAATGGGAGTAGTTTTTGTTGTTGTAGCAGTAGTAGTAGTAGAAGTAGTAGCAGTAGTAGCAGTAGTAGTAGTAGTGGAAGTAGCAGGAGTAGTAGTAGTAGCAGTTGCAGGAGAAGTTTTAGTTATTGTAGTAGTAGGGATAGTAGTAGTAGTGGAAGTAGTAGTCGTAGTAGTAGCATTAATAGGAGGAGCAGTAGTAGTTATTGTTGTTGTTGTAATAGCAATTGTTGTAGTAGTAGTTGCAGTAGTAGTAGTAGTCGTAGCTGTAGTACTAGCAGAGCAGTAGTTGTAGTTGTTGTAGAGTAGTCGTAGTAGCAGCAGTAGTTGTAATTGTATGCGAGGGAGTAGTAGTAGTAGTTGTTGTTATAGCTTTAATAGCCATTATTGTAGTAGTAGTTGTAGTAGCAGCAGTTGTATTTCTAGTAGTAGAAGTGGCAATATAAGTAGTAATAGTAGCAGAAGGTGTAGTAGTCGTAGCGACAATTGTTGTACTAGTTGGTGGATGAGTAGAAGAAGTAGTAGTTGTTGTTGTTATGGTAGTAGTAGTCACAAAAGTCGTAGTAAGTGTTGTAGTGGTAGTAGAAGTAGTAGCAGTAGTAGTAGTAGCACTACCAGTCGTAGTCGTAGCAGTAGGAGTAGTAGCTATAGCAGTGGGATTAGTACTACTTATAGTAGGAGTTGTTGTAGTAGTAGAAGTAGTAGTAGTTGTAGTAGTAGTAGTAGTGGTAGATGTTGTTGTTGTAGCTATGGTAGTGGTAGTAGTAGTGGTAGTAATAGTAGTAGTAGTTGCAATTGTAGTATTAATTGTAGTAATAGTTGTAGTTGTAGGAGTATTAGTAGTAGTAATTATTGTAGTAGTGTAGTAACAGTAGTAGCAGTCGTAGTAGTAGCGATAGTAGAAGAAGTTGTCATTGCAGTAATGGCAGTAGTAGCGGTAATAGTATTATTAGTAGTGGAAATTCGAGTAGTTGCACTCCTAGCAGTAGTAGTTATAGTAGTAATAGTAGTAGCGGTAGTATAGCTGTGGTAGTCCTAGTAAAAGTAGAAGTAGGAATAATTACAGAGGTAGTAGTTGTAGCAGCAGTAGTAGTAGAAGCAGTAGTAGCAATAGTAATAGTAGTAGTGGCAGTAGCAGTTGCAATATTAGCAGTAGTGGTAGTAGCGGTAATTGCAGTAGTTGGAAAAGTAGTATTAGTAGCTGTAGTAGTAGCAACAACAGCAGCAATAATAGTTGTATTTATAGTAATTGTAATAGTAGTAGTTGTAGTAGGTGTAACAGTAGTAGTAGTAGTACTAATAGTAGGAGCAGCAGCAGTAGTAGTAGTTTTAGTTGGTGTAGCAACAGTTGTAGCAATAGTAGTAGTAGTAGGAGTAGCAGTACTAGTAGTAGTAGGAGTAGTACTAGTAATAGTAGTAGTAGTGCAGTAGTTGCACTAGTAGTAGTAGTAGTAGCAGCAGTAGCAGTAGAAGTAGTAGTAGCTGTACAAGTAAGAGTGGTAGTAGCAACAATAGTAGTAGCTGGTGAAGTAATATGAGTTGTAGTAGTGGAAGCAGTAGCAGCAGTAGTGGTAGTAGAATTTTTTGTAGTAGTAGTAGTAGTCGTAGATGTAGTAGTAGTTTTAGTAGATGTTAAAGAAGTTATAGTAGTAGTTGTAATTATAGTGGGTTTAGCAGCAGTAGCAGCAGTAGTAGTAGTTGTTGTAGGAGTAACAGTAGTAGTTGTTGTTGGAGCAACAGTAGCAGTAGTACTAGTAGTAGTAGCAGAAGTTGCTACAACAGTAGTAGTAGTAGTATTTGCTAGAGTAGTAGTTATAGTGGTAGTGGCGGTGGTACAAGTAATAATAGCAGTATTAATAGTAGTAAAAATAGTAGTTGCAGTTGTTGCAATAATAGCAGCAGTAGTAGTAAAAGTTATAGGTGTAGTAGTAGCAGTAGTAACAGTAGTAATAGCAGTTGCTATAGCAGTGGTAGCCATTGAAGGAGTAGTATTAGTTGTAGTTGTAGTTGTAGTAGTTATAAAAGTTATAGTAGTTGCAATAATAGTAGTAGTAGTAGTATCATTAGTAGCAGTAGTAGCAATAGTAGTAGTAGCACTAGGAGTAGTAGTTGTGATAGTAGTACTAACAATAGTAGTAGTAGTAGCACTTGTAGTAGCAGCAGCAGTAGTAGTAGCTCTAGCAACAGTTGGAGTAGTAGTTGGAGAAGCAGTAATAGGAGTTGCAGTAGTACTAATAGCTGTAGCTATAGCAGTGGCAGCAGTAACAATAGTACTAGTAGTAGTTATTTTAGAACTAGCAGTAGAAGTAGTAGTAGTAGTCGTAGCAGCAGCAGCAGTAGTTGTAGTAGTAGCAATTATAAGAGTAGTCGCAGCAGTTGTTCTAGCATTTTTCGTTGTTGGATTAGTAGTGGTAGCAGTACTAGGACTAGGAATAGAGATAGTATTAGTAGTAGTAGCATCCGTAGTTGTAGTAGGAGTAGCAGTAGTAGTAGGTGTAGTAATAGTAGTAGCAGTAGAAGTAGAAGTAATAGTAATAGTAGTTGTTGTTGTAGTAGTAGTAGTAGAACTAGCAGTAGTAGTTGTTGTTGTTGTTGTAGTAGTAGTAGTAGTAGTAGCAATAAAAGTAGTAGTTGTTGTTGTTGTAGTAGTAGTAGTAGTAGTAGTAGTAGTAGTAGTAGTAGTAGTAGTAGTAGTAGTAGCTGTAGTTGTAGTAGCAGTAGCTGCAATAGTAGCAGTAGTAGCTATAGTAATAGTAGCAGAAGTGGTAGTAGTTGTGGTAGTAGTAGTAGTCGTAGCAGTTGGAGTAGTAGTAGCAGTAGTAGCAATAGTAACAATAGTAGTAGCAGCAGCAGCAACAACAGTAGTAGTAGAAGTAGAAGGAGTAGCTATAGTAATAGTAGTAGAATTAGTAGTAGTCGTAGTAGTAGTAGTGGTAGTTGTAGTCGCAGTTGTTGCTGTAGCAGTAGCAAAAGTAGTAGTTGTAATAGCAGTAGTACTAGCAGTAGAAGAAGTAGTCATCGTAGTAAAAGTAGCAGTGGTCGTAGTAGTAGAAGAAGCGGAAAAAGTTGTTGTAGTAGTAGTAGAAGTAATACTAGTAGCAGTTGTGGAGCACTAGTATTAGTACTTGTAGTTGTAGTAGCAGTATAGTAGGAGCAGTAGTAGTAGTGGTAGAGCAAGTAGTAGTAGTAGTAGTAGTAGTAGTCATAGTAGTTGAAATAGTAGTAGTAATACTAGTAGTAGTAGTAGGAGTAGTAGTAATAGTAATAGTAGTAGTAGTAGTAGTAGCAATAATAGTTGTAGTAGTAGCTATAGTAGTAGTCATAGTAGTAGCCGTCGTTGTAGTAGTAGTAGTAGTAGGAGTAGTAGTAGCCATAGTTGTAGTAGTTGCAGGAGTAGAAGTAGTGCTAATAGTTGTTGTTATAGTAGTAGTGTAGTTGCAAAAGCAGTAATTGTAGTAGTTGAGGTAGTAGTAGTAGTAGTAGTAGTAGTTGTAGCAATAGTTATAGAAGTAGTAAAAGTAGTAGTAGAAGAAGTAGAAGTAGTAGGAGCAGTAGTAGTGGTAGTAGGAGTAGCAGTAGGAGTTGTAGTAGTAGTAGTAGCTATAGTAATAGTAGTTGTAGTAGTAAGCGAAGAAGTAGTAGTTGGTCAAACAGTTACAGCAACATTAGGAGTAGCAGCAACAATAATAGTAGCAACAGAAGTAGTATTAGAAGTAGCACTAGTTGTAGTAGTAGAAGTAGTAACAGTTGCTGTACTAGTAGAAGTAGCACTAGTAGTAGTCATATAAGTAGTAGTAATAGTAGTAGTAGTTGTTGTTGTTGTAGTTGTCGGAGTAGTAGTATTAGAAGCAGCAGCAGCAGCAGTAGTATTACAAGTACTTGGGACAGTAGTAGGAGGAGGAGGAGTAGCACAAGTTGTAGTAAGGATAGTAGTAGGAATAGGAGTTGGAGTTGGAGTAGTAGTAGTAATAGTAGTATAGTATTAGTAGCAGTAGAAGTAGTAGCTGTAGTAGTAAAAGAAGTAATAGTAGTAGTAGTAGGAGTAGTAGTTGTAGTAGTAAGAAGAGTAGTTGTAGTAGTAGTAGATGTAGTAGTTGTTGTTGTAGTAGTAGTAGTTGTAGTAGTAGTAATGTAGAAGTAGTAGTAGTAGCAGCAATAGTAGTATCAATAGTAGTAGCAGTAGCAGTAGTAGTAGTAGTGATAGTTGTAGTAGAGGTTGTAGTACTAGTAGTATTTGCTGTTGTCACAGCAATAGCAGTTGTACCTATAGTAGTAGTACTAGTAGTTATAGTAGGAATAGTAGTACTATCAGTAGTGGTAATGGTACAAGTCGTAGCTGTAGTAGCATCAATAGTAGTAGTAGTAGTACGAGTAGTTGGAGTAGCAGTAGTATTAGCGGTAGTAGCGGTAGCAGTAGTAGTTGTACTAGTAGTAGTGGTGGTGGTGGTGGTGGTGGTATTAGTAGTAGTAGTAGTAATAATAGCAGTGATAGTGGCAGCAGCAGCAGTAGTAGTAGTAGAAGTAGCTACAATAGTAGTAGTAGTAGTAGCCATTGTTGTTTTAGTACTAGTAGTGTCATTCGCAATCATAGTAGTAGAAGTAGAAGGAATGGTATTAGTGGTACTAGTAATTGTAGTAGCAGTAGTAGTGGTAATAGTAATAGTAGTAATAGTAGTAGTATTTGTTGTTGTACAACAGTAGTAGTAGTAGTTAGAGGATTAGTAGTAGTGGTGGTAGTTGCAGTAGAAGAAGTTGTAGTAAGCGTTGGAGTAGAAGTAGAAATATAAGTAGTAGTAGTAGTAGTAGTTGTAGTAGTAGTAGTACTAGCAATAGTAGCAGTAGGAGTAGGATTAGTTGTAGGACAAGGAGTAGGAGTTGTAGTTGGAGTAGCAGGAGTTGTAGTAGGAGGAGGAGCCTTGGTAGAAATAGTTGTAGTAGTAGTAACAGTAGTTGTAGCAACAACAACAGGAGCAGCAGCAACAGTAGTTGTAGTACTAGCTGTAGGAGTAGTATTTCTACTATTTGGAATAAGAGTAGTAGTAGTAGGAGCAGTAGTAGTTGTAGTAGTGGAAGTAGTAGTAGAAGTAGAAGTAATAGTTGGTGTTGGAGTTGGAGTAGGAGTAGAAGTGATAGTAGTAGTTGTAGTAGCAGTTGTACCTGCAGCAGTAGTAGAAGTAGAAGTAGTAGTTGTAGTAGTTTTCGTAGTACTAGTAGTGGTCGTAGTAATAGTAGCAGCAGTAGTAGTTGTAGTAGTAGTAGAAGGAGTAGTGGTAACAGTAGTTATAGTAGGAGTAGGAGTAGTAGTAGTTGCAGTACTAGGACTAGGAGTAGAAGTAGTAGTAGCAATAATTAGAGTTGTAGCACTAGTAGTTGTAGTAGCAGCAAAAGAAGATGAAGTAGTAGTGGTAGTAGTCCATTAGAAGTAGGAGTACAATTAGTAGTAGTTGTACTAGCGGAGTAGTAGTTGTTGTTGTTGTAGTACTAGGAATAGGAGTAGTAGTAGTTGTAGCACAAGGAGTAGGGGTAGTAGTAGCTGTAATATGAGTCGGTGTAGTAGTAGTAGTAGCAGCAGTAGTCAAAGTAGAAATAAGAGTAGTAATAGCAATTGTAGGTTCAGCAACAGCAGCAGTACTAGTGGTGTGGTAGTATTAGTAGTAGCAGCTGTTGCAGTAGTACTTGTAGTTGTAGTGGTAGTGGTAGTAGTAGTAGTAGTAGAAGTAGTAGTAAGAGGAGTAGTGGTAATAGTAGTAGTAGTACTATTATTAGTTGTTGTAGTAGTAGTAGGAGTTGGAGTAAGAGTGTCGATAGAAGTAGCAGTGGTTGTAGTAGTAGCACTAGTAGCAGTAGTGGTAGTAGTAGCAGTTGGAGTTGGAGTAGAAGTAGTAGTTGTACTTGTAACAATAACAGTAGTAGTATTAGTAGCAATAGTAATAGTAGTAGTAGTAGTGGTAGCAGTATCAGTAGTATTTAGAGTAGGCATAGTTGTAGTAGGGTAGTAGTAGTTAGAGTAGAAGACATAGAAGTAGTTGTAGTTGCAGTAGTAGCAATAGAAGTAGTTGTGGTAGTAGTAGGAGTAAGAGCAGTAGTAGTAGTAGCAGTAGTAGCAGTAGAAGTATTAGTTGTGTTAGTAATCGTAATAGTAGTAGCATTAGTAGTTGTAATAGTAATAGTAATAGTAGTATTATTATTATTAGTTGTTGTTGTTGTTGTTGTAGTAGTAGTAATAGTAGTTGTAGTAGTAGTTGTAGTAGTAGTAGTAGTAGTAGTAGTAATAGTAGTAGTAATAGTAGTAGTAGTAGTAGTAGTACTCTGAGTTGTAGGAGTAGTAGTTGTTGTTGTAGTTTAGCAGTAGGAGTATGTTGCAGCTGCAGCAGAAGTAGTAGCAGGAGTAGTTGTAGGAGCAACGGCAGTAGCAGTAGTAGTAGGAGGAGTAGTAGTAGTTGGAGTAGTGATACTAGTAGTTGTAGTAGTAGAAGTAGCTATTGGAGTTGGAGTAGGAGTAGTATTAATAGTCGGAGTAGAAGTCGTGTTAGAAGTAGTAGTTGTAGTAAAGTAGTAGTAATAGGAGTAGTTGCTATAGCCGTTGGAGTAGTAGTAGTTGTTGCAGCAGGAGTAGTAGTAGTAGTACTATTAGTAATAGTAGTAATAGTTGTAGTGGAAGTAATAGTAGTAGCAGCAGTAGCAATAGTAGTAATAGCAGTAGTAGTAGTCGTTATAAGAGTAATAGTTGTAGTAGTAGTAGTATTAGGTGCTGTAGTTGTAGTAGTAGCAGCAGTAGTCATCATACTAGTAGTAGAAGTAGTAGTAGTGGTAGTAGAAGTAGTAGTAGATGTAGTCATCATACTAGTAGAAGAATTAGTAGTAGTTATAGTAGTAGTAGTAGTGGTAGTTGAAGTAGTAGTTGTTATAGTAGTAGTAGTTCTTGTTGGAGCAGCAGTGGCAGCCGCATAAGGAGTAGTAGTAGCTGCCATAGCCGATGCAATAGCAGTAGCAACCGCATAAGGAGTAGCAGTAGTAGTAGCACTAGAAGTAATAGTATGAGTGGTGGTAGT
The DNA here is from genome assembly GCA_005019695.1 of Trichopus zeylanicus subsp. travancoricus. Lineage (NCBI taxonomy): Eukaryota > Viridiplantae > Streptophyta > Magnoliopsida > Dioscoreales > Dioscoreaceae > Trichopus > Trichopus zeylanicus. Next base: position 77,489 of record RXID01021624.1, read on the forward strand.
AATAGTAGTAGTAATAGAGTCATCATACTAGTAGTAGTAGTAATAATAATATTTATAGTAGTAGTAGTAGTAGTAGGCGGAGGAGGAGGAGGAGGAGAAGGAGGAGGAGGAGGGGGAGTAGAAGCAGAAGTAGCAGAAAAAGCGTAGTACTATCGGTAGTAGCAGCTGTAGTGGTAGGAGTTTGGGTAGAAATAGTTGTTGAAGTAGCAGTAGTAGTGGTTGTGCTTGTAGTAGGAGTAATAGTAGTAGTAGCAGGAGAAGTAGTAGGAGTAGTAGTGGTAGAAGTACTTGTGGTAGTAGTAGTAGCAGCAGTTGCAGTAGTTATAGTAGTAGTTGTTGTATAAGGATTAGTAGTCATAGTAGTAAATGTAGTGGTAGTAGTAGTTGTAGTAGTAATATTAGTTGCATGTGTAGTAGTAGCAACAGTAATAGTTGTTGTTGTTGTTGTAGTAGTAGTAGGAGCAGTAGTAGCAGGAGTTGGAGTAGGAGTACTAGCAGCATTACTAGTAGTAGTTGTAGAGGAGTAGTAGTAGTAGTAGTCGGTGTGGTAGTAGTAGTAGTAGCAGTAATAGTAGTCGTAGTATTTGTAATTGTAGTAGCAGTGGTAATAGTAGTCGTTGTAGTAGTCGTAGTAGTAGTAATTGTAGTAGTAGGAGGAGCAACAGCAGTAGTGGTAGTAGTAGGAGGAGACTTAGGAGTAGTAGTACTAACTAGAATAGTTGTAGTAGCAATAGTAGTAGTAGTTGTTGTAGTAGGAGTATTAGGACTAGTAACAGTAGTAGTATTTGTAGTAGTAGGAGAAGCAGTAGCAGTAGCAGCAGCAGTAGTAGTAGTTGTAGTTGTAGTAATATTAGTAGTAGTACTAATAGGAGAAGTAATTGTAGTAGTACTAGCAGGATTAGGAGTAGGACTAGTAGTAGGATTAGTAGTAGTGGAAGTAGTGGTAGCAGTAGTAGTAGTTGGAGTAGTAGTACTAGTAGTAGTAGTAGTAGTAGTAGTAGAAGTAATTGGCATAGTAGTAGTTTGATTAGGGTAAGTAGTGGTAGTGGGAGTAGTAGTAGTAATGGAGTTGGAGTAGGAGTAGGAGTAGTCGTAGTATTAGTAGTAGTAGGAGCAGAAGTTGTAGTAGTAGAATTAGGAGCAGGAATAGTTTAGTAGTAGTAGTACTAATAGCAGTAATAGTAGTAGTAGTAGTAGCAGTTGCAGAAAAAATAGTTGCAGTAGCATTTGTACTAGTAGTAGAAGTACTAGTAGTAGCAGCAGGAATTGTAGTAGTTGTAGTAGTAGCAGTAGTAGTAGTGGTAGTAATTGGATTGCTAGTTGTAGTAGTAGTAATAGGAGTAGCTGTAGTGGCATTCGCAGTCATAGCATTAGTTGAGTAGTAGTTGTAGTTGTAGTAGTTGTTGTACTAGCACAAGTAGTAGGCCGAGTAGTAGTAGAAGTAGTTGTAGCAGGAGTAGTAGTAGTCAGACAGGAAATAGTAGAGGTAGTAATAGCTATAGTAATAGCAGCAGCAGCAGCAGCAGTAGTAGTAGCATTAGCAGCAGTAGTGGTAGCTACAGCTGTAGTTGTAGTAGTAGTTGCAATAGTAAGAGTAGTTTCAGTAGCAGCACCAATAGTAGTCGTAGGAGAAGTTATGGTAGTAGGCATACCAGTAGTAGTGTTAGTCATAGCAGTTGGAGGACGGGGAATAGTTGTAGCGTAGTAGTACTAGTAGCAGCAGCAGTAGTAGTAGCTGTAGCAGTAGCAGAAGTAGCAGTAGTAGTAGTAGTAGTATTAGCCGTGGCAATAGTTGCAGCAATAGTAGCAGTAGCAGTAGCAGTAGGGGTATTTGTAGGAAAAGTAGTAGTAGCAGTAGTATTAATATTTGTTGTAGTAGAAGTTGTAGTAGTAGTGCCGGTAATAGGAGTAGAAGTTGTAGAAATAGTAGGAGCAGTAGTAACAGAAGATGTAGTAGTTGTAGTAGTAGTTGTTGTTGTAGCAGTTGCAGCAACAATAGAAGTAGCAGAAGTAGTGGTGGTAGTAGTAGTTGTAGTAATTGTAGTAGCGATAGTTGTAGTACGAGCAGTAGTAGCAGAAGTACCAATGGCAGTAACAAAAGTTGAAGTAGTAGTAGTAGTAGTTGTAGTAATAGTAGTAGTAGTGGTGTTGGTGGTAGTAGTAGTGGTAGTAGTAGTAGTAGCCCTAGCAGCAGCAGTAGTAGTAAGACTAGCGGTTGATGTAGTAGTAGCAGTAGTTGTAGCAGTAGTCATAGTAGTAGGAGCAACAGTAGTTGGAGTAGCAGAAGTAGTAGTATTAGTAGTGGTAGCAATAGGAGCAATAGTTGCAGCGGTTCTAGTTGTAGTTGAAATAGCATTGGTAGCAGTAGCTGTAGTAGTGGTAGTAGTTGTTGTACGAGTAGTAGTAGAAGTAGTATGAGTAGCAGTAGTAGGAGTAGTAGTTGATGTAGTAGTAGCAGCAGTAGTAGTTGCAGTAGTAGAAGTTGTAGGAGTAGTCACTGTAGTAGTAGTAGCATTTGTAGTAGGAGGATTATTAGTAGTAGCAGTATTAGGACTAGGAATAGAGAAAATAGTAGTAGTAGCAGTAATAGTAGCAAAAGTAGTAGTAGTAGTAGTAGTAGTTGCAGTCACAGTAGTGGCAGTTGTTGTAGTTGTAGGAGTAGCAGTGGTAGGAAGTGTAGTAGTTGTTGTAGTAGTAGCAGTAGTAGTAGTTGTTGTTGTAGTACAAGTAGTAGTTGTAGTTGTTGTTGTTGTAGTACCGAAGTAGAAGTAGTAGTAGCAATAGTAGTAGAAGTAGTAGTAATAGTTGTTGTAGTACTTGTAGTAGTAGTAGTTGTTCTTATAGTTGTTGTAGTAGTACTAGAAGTAGTAGTAAAAGTTGTTGTAGCAGTAGTAGTGGCAACAGCAGGAGCAATAGCTGGAGTAGTAGTAGTGGCAGTAGCAATAGTCGCAGCGATAGCAACAACAACAGTAGCAGTAGCAATAGCAATAGTAGCCGCATAGCAATAGTAGCCGCAATAGCAGTAGCAAGTGTAGTAGAAGTAGTACAGTTTTGGCATTAGAAGTCAGAGTAGAAGCATTAGTAGCAGCAGTAGTAGAAGTAGAAGTAATACTATGAGTGGTAGTAGTAATTGTAGTAGTAGTAATAGGAGTAGTAGTAGTTGATGTAGTAGCACTAGTAGTAGTAGTAATAAGAGTAGTATTAGTAGTAGTACTAGTAGTAGTAGTAACAGGAGTAGTTATAGAAGTAGTTGCAGCATTGGTAATAGTAGTTGGAGGAGGAGGAGTTGGACTAGAAGTAGTAGCAGAAGTAGTAGTAGTAGTAGTAGTAGTATTAGTAGTAGTAGTAGCAGTAGAAGGAGTTGGAGCAGTAGTAGTAGTAGCAGTAGGAGTAGTAGTAGTAATAGTAGTAGCATGGGTAGTAGTAGGAGTACGAGTAGTGGTACAAGTAGTAGTAGTAGTAGTAGCAGTAGGAGTACTGGTAGTAGTAATAATAGTAGAAGTAGAAGTAATAGTAGCAAGTAGTAGTAGTAGTAGTAGTAGTAGCGGCAGGAGTAGTAGTAGGAGCAGGAGTACTCGTAGAAGTAGTAGTAGTAATAGTAGCAGCTGCAACAATAGTAGCATCAGCAATAGTAGTAGTAGTTCTAGTAATAGTAAAGGTCGTAGTAGTTGTAGTAGGACTACTAGTTGTAGCAGTTGTACTGGTAGAGTAGTAGTAGTGGGAGTAGGAGTAGTAGTTGTTGTAGTTGGAGTAGGAGTAGGAGTAGTAGTTGTAGTAGCAGTAGTAGTAGTAGCAATAGTTGGAGTAGTAGCTTTAGTAGTTGTAGTTACAAAAGTAGTTGTAGTAGTCGGTGCAGTTGTAGTTACAGTAGTAGTAGTAGCAGCTGCACGAGCAGCAATAGTAGTAGTACTAGAAATAGTAGTAGTATCAGTACTAGTAGTAGTAGTCGTAGTAGTAGTAGGAGTAGCAGTGGTACTAGTAGCGTAGTAGTAGTTGTTGTGGTTGTAGTTGGACTACGAGTAGTAGTTGTTGTAGTAGTTGTAGGAGTAGGAGTAGGAGTAGCAGTAGTAGGAGTAAGAGTAGCAGTTGTTGTAGTAGTAGCAGCTGCACGACCAACAATAGTAGTTGTACTAGAAATAGTAGTTGTAGTATTTTAGTCGTAGTATCAGTACTAGTAGTAGTAGTCGTAGTAGTAGTAGGAGTAGCAGTGGTACTAGTAGCGTAGTAGTTGTTGTTGTGGTTGTAGTTGGACTAGGAGTAGTAGTTGTTGTAGTAGTTGTAGGAGTAGGAGTAGGAGTAGCAGTAGTAGGAGTACGAGTAATAGTAGTAGGAGTAAGAGTAGTAGTTGTTGTAGTAGGAGCAGGAGTAGCAATAGTAGTTGTAGTAGCAGTAGTAGTACTAGCAGTGGTTATTGTAGTACTAGCAGCAGTAGCAGTAGTACTTGTAGTTGTAGTTGTAGTTGTAGTGGCAGTGGTAGTAGCAGTAGAAGTAGTAGGAGGAGGAGTGGCAATAGTAGTAGTAGTAGTACTAGTAGTAATAGTTGTAGCATCAGTAGTAGTAGTCATATTGTTGTTAGTTATAGTAGTAGAAGTTGGAGTTGGAGTAAGAGTAAGAATAGAAGTAGTAGTTGTAGTAGTAGTAGCAGTTGTAACAATAGCAGATGTTGGAGAAGGAGTGGAAGTAGCAGAAGTAGGAGTAGGAGTAGAAGTAGCAGAAGTAGGAGTAGGAGTAGTTGTAGCTGTAGTAGGAGTTGGAGTAGTAGTAGGAGGAGTTAGAGTAGGAGGAGTAGTAGGAGAAGATGTAGTAGTAGTAGTTGCTGCGATAGCAGAAGTATTAGTAGTAATAGTAGTATTAGGCGTAGTATTAGTAGTATTCGGAGTAGGAATAGCAGGAGTGGGAGTAGTAGTAGTTGGAGTAGTAGATATAGTAGTAGTTGTAGTTGCAGTAGTAGAAGTAGGAGTAGTTGTAGCAGTTGTAGGAGTAAGAGTAGTAGTAGTGGTAGCAAGAGTAGGAGTAGTAAGAGTAGTATTAGTTACAGTAATAGTAGTAGTAGTAATAGTAGTATTACGAGTAGTATGATTAGGTGGAGTAGTAGGAGTAGTAGTAGTTGGAGTAGTGGTAGTAGTAGTCGTAGTAGTAGCAATAGGAGTTGGAGTAGTACTAGTAGTATTGGGAGGAGTTGTACTAGTAGTAGCAGTAGCAAGAATAGTAGTAGTTGAAATAGTGCTAGTAGTAGAAGTATTAGTAGTCGTAGCAGTAGTAGTTGTAGTAGTAGTCGTAATAGGAGTAGTAGTTGTCGGAGTAGGGGTGGTAGTGGTAGTAGCAGTAGCAGAAGCAATAGGAGTTGGAGTAGGAGTTGTAGTAGCATTAGCAGTAGTAGTGGTAGGAGTAGAAGTTGTACTGGTCGGAGTTGGAGTAGGAATAGTTGTTATAGCAGTAGTAGTCATATCAATAGGAGTAATAGTCGAATTAGGAGTAATAGCAGTAGTTGTTGTTGTTGTTGTAGTAATAGTAGTAGTAGTGATTGCAATAGGGGTAGTAGTGGGAGTAGTGGTAGCAGTAGTGGAAGGAGTTGTAGTTGTAGTAGTAGTAGCGGAAGGAGTTGTAGTTGTAGTAGCAGATGTAGTAGTTGTAGTAGTAGTAATAGTTGTTGTACTAATAGTAGCGGTAGCAGTAGGAGTAATAGTGGCAGTTGTTGTAGTAGCAGTTGTTGTAGAAACAGCAGTAGCAGCAGCAGTAGTAATTTAATATTAGTCGTTGTAGTAGTAGTAGTACGAGTTGGAGTAGGATTAGTAGTAGTAGTAGTCGTAGTTGTAGAAGTTGTTGTTGTAGGAGTAGTAGTAGTAACAGTAGTAGGAGTAGTAATGGCAGTAGCTATTGTCATACAAGTAGTGTTAATTGTATTACTAATAGCAGCAGAGTAGTAGTAGTATTCGTGATTGTAGTAGCAGCAGTAGTAGTAAGACTAGCAGTAGAAGTAGCAACAGTAGCCGCAATAGTAGCAGTAGTAGAAGTAGGAATTAGTGTAGTAGGAGCAGGAGTAGCTGTAGTAGGAGCAGGAGTAGCAATAGGAGTAGCGAGAGTAGGAATAGGTGTGGAAGTAGTACTACAACTACAACTGGTACTATTACTATTATTACTACTACTGCTACAACAGCCAATGCTACTGCATCAACTACTACTACAACTACTGCTACTGCTGCTAGTTCCATTACTACTACTTTGGTTAATATTACGGTTACTACTACCACTACTTGTACTGCTACTGTTACTATTGCCACTACTTCCACTGCTACTACTGCTTCTTCTACTACTGCTGCTGCTTATATAACAACAACTACTACTACTAATACTACTAATTTTAGGATTATTGCATTTGCTAATAATAGTGATACTGCTACAAATACTAGTACTACTACTATAACTTTCCCTACAATAACAACTACTACTACTACTACTCCATCTCCTACTATTATTGTTGTTACTACTACTACTGCTACAACTACTGCTACTGTTATTACTACTACTATTCCTTCTACAATTGCTACAACTGCTACCACTACAACCACTGCTACTATTGCTACCAATGCTACCACCATTACTACAACTACTATTGTTACTTCTACTACTACTACATCTAATACTATAACTACAGCTAGTACAACAAATACAACTATTACTGTTATAGCTACTGCTGCAAATACTACTCCTACTACTAAAACTACTACTACTTTTACTACCCCTATTACTACTACTGCTACTACTACTCTACTAGAAGCATTACTACTACTACTACTCTGCTATAACTACTACTACTACTACTAATAATAATAATAATATTATTATTACTACTACTACTACTACTACTACTACTACTAAAACTACTATTACTACCACAACTACTATTATTACTACTACAACTACTCCTACTACTAGCACTATTCCCAGCACTACTACTACTCCTAACACTTCTACTACTACTGCTGCTACCGCTACTGCAATTACAACTACTACTTCGGCTACTATAACTACTACTACTATTGTGGCTCTTACTATGACTACTACTACTGCTACTAATATAATTACTACTGCTGTTGTAGCTGCAATTACTTCTACTACTACGACGACTGCTACTACTACTACACCAACTACTTTTACTACTATTACTACTACTACTATGCTGCTGCAGTTAGTGGACCTACTAATTTGTGTACCACTGCTATTGGTCCTACTTCCACTAGTACTGCTACTACTATTCATTCTCCTAATATTACTCCTGCTACCTCTACGATTACTACCACTGCTACTACTACTACTACTACTATTACAACTCCTACTACTTCTACTACTATAACTACTTCTACTACATATTTTACCACTACTAATACTACTACTACTGCTGCTAGAATAGCTATAACTTATACTACTACTGCTATAGCTACTCCTCCTCCTACTACAGCTACTGTTACTACTAATACTACTACTACAACTGCTGCTACTACTACTACTTTTGCTGCTACTACTACTACTTCCGCTGCTGCTGCTACTGCTATTGCTACTACTACTACTACTAATAATGCTACTACTACTCCTATTACTAGTACTACTACGACTACTCCTACTAGTACTACTACGATAATTACAACTTCTACTACTACTCCTACTCCAACTCCTACCCATACTACTACTCTGACTATTACAACTACCACTACTAGAACAACTACTACCACTGCGGTTGCTGCCACTACTGCTACTACTACTGTTACTACTATAACTACTACTACTTCTATTTCTACTACTAGTATTAGTACTGCTACTGCCGCTGTTGCAGCTGCTGCTGCTACTACTACTACTAATGTCGCTGCTGTTGCTACTTGTACTACTACTGCAACTACTGTAAACAATACTACTACTACTGCTACTACTACTGCTACTATTACTACTAGTACAACTACTACTAATTATGCTACTACAACAACAACAACAACTACTACTACTACTTCTCCTGTTACTACTACTACAATGACTACTGTCACTACTACTTTTGCTACTATAACGACGACTGCTACTACTATTACTACTACTACTACTCCTACTGCTCCAACTAGTACTGCTACTACTACTACTACTACTACTACTACAACAACAACAACTACTACTACTCCTGCTACTGCTACTACTAATACTACTACTTATGCTACTCCTACTTTGACTATTGCTACTACTTCTACTACTACTATTACTACTGCGATTGCTACTACAACTTCCACTATGACTCCTACCACTACTACCACTACGACTACAAGTCCAACTACTACTGCTATTAGAGCAACTACTACGAGTACTACTATCACTTCTACTACTAGTGCTACTACCACTACTACTACTACCTCCACTACACCTGCTACTACTGCTACCCCTACTAGTACTACAACTACAACATATTTGACTACTACTACGACACCTGCTTCTACTGCTGCTGCTACTGATGCAACTACTACTGCTAACTACTACTGCTACGACTATAACTACTACTACAAGAACTACTACCACTACTACTACTATTTCTGCAATAACAACAATGACAACAACTACTACTACTCCTACTACTACTACTACTTCTATTACTACAACTGTCACTCCTACTCCTTTCACTATTCCCACTAGTACTACTACTACTCTAGCTCCTAATGCTTCTACTATTACTACTACTGCTGCTGCTCCAGTTTCTATTACTACTACTACTACTGTTGTTGCCACTGCTAATGCAACTGCCACTACCACTATTACTAAAACTACTGTTGTCGTTGCTACGGCTATTACTTCTACTACTCCTACTACTTAACATACTACTACTACTATTGCTACTAATACTACTTCTACTTCTACCGCTATGACTACTACTACTACTACTACTACTACTACCACTACTACTGCTGCAGCTGCTGCTCCTATGGCTGCTAATACTACTACTATTGTTGCTGTTGTTGGTAATACTACTACTACTACTCCTACTACTATCGTTACAACTACTAGTACTGCTATTAGTACTACTTCTACTACTGCTGCTGTTGTTGCTCCTGTTGTTGTTGTTGTTGCTGCTGCTGCTACTACAAGTAGCACAACTTTACTTACTACAACTATTACTACTACTGCTACTACTACACTACTAATGCTATAGCATCTACTACTACCACTACTAGTACTACTAGTATTACTTTTCCCGCTAATACTACAGCTTCTACTATTACACTACTACTGCTTCTGCTATTACACTACTACTGCTTCTGCTATTACACTACTACTACTACTATTACTATGACTACTACTATTGCTACTGTTATCACTTCCACTGCTACTATTGCAACTACTGCTACTAGTGCTACTGCTACTACTACTACTACACCTACCACTACTATTATTACTACTACTACTATTACTATAACTACAACTACTGCTACAACTACTAATACTATAACTCTTGCTCCTACTACTACTATGACTACTACAACTACTACTACCACCACTACTACTACTATTACTACTACTACTTCTAGGACTTGTTGCTTCTACTGCTACTACTACTATTACAACTAGTGCTACTACTACCACTGCTACTACTACAACTATTACTGCTACTAGTACTACTACGACTGCTACCCCTACAACTACTAATACTACTACTACTCGTGTTGTTGCTGCTACTACAACTACAACCACTACTCCTCCTCCTCCTCCTCCTCCTCCTCCTCCTCCTCCTACCGCTACTACCACTGCTACCACTACCACTACTACTACTTCGGCTACTATAAATACTACTAAAACTAATGCTACTGCTACAATACTACTACTGTTACTAATATTAACAAGACTACTACTACTAATATGATGACTAGTACTAATTTTGTAACTTCTATTGCTACTACTACTGCACCTAATACTATTATTGTGGCTACTACTACTAATATTTCTACTACTGCTATGACGACTATTGCTGCGAATGCTACTACTTCTACTACTACTGCTACTTTTACTTCTACTATTACACCTACTACTATTACTCCTACAATGACTACTGCTCCTGTTACTATTATTGCTGCTACTGCTATTAGCACTACTATGAATGTTGTTGCTGCTACGATAGCTACTGCCACTGCTACTACTGCTATTGCTACTCCTAAGACCACCCATAATATGACAACATCTCCTGCACCTACTCCTCCTACTACTACTCATACTCCTACTACTACTACTACAACTACTACTATTACAATTACTACTACTACTTTTTTTCCTACTACTACTACTACTGGTACTCCAATTACTACTACTACTACTACTACTACTTCTAATTCGATCTTTACTATAACATCTACTTTTGCTACTTCTACAGCTATGACTACTACTACTATTGCTTCTACTGCTACTACTACAATTGATGCTACTACTACTACTACTCCTCTGACTACTATTGTTGCTACCACTACTACTACTGTAACTACTACTGCTACTACTATTGCTATTGCTTCTGCTACTACTATTACATCTACTACTCATGTTACTACTACTACTACAACTACTGCTCCTACTGCTACTATTGCTACTACTACCACTACTACTACTATTACTACTTCTCCAACTACTAATACCGCTTCTAGGACTACCGTTGCTCCACTATTCCTTCTACCAACGCTAATACTATTTCTACTACTAATACTTCTCCCTTTACTATTACTACTAATGCTACTTCAGTCACTACTACTCCTTCTAATAGTACTGTTGCTACCATTAACACTGCTATTACTAGTAGTACGACTACTACTATCGGTGCTACTACTACTACTACTACTACTACTAGTATTACTGCTTCACTACTACTACCACTTATGCTAATACTACTTTGATTGCTGCTACTACTACTATTGCTACAAGGGCTACTACTGCTACCACAGCTGCCACAGCTACGACTACTTTTGCTGCTCCTACAGTTACAACTATTACAACAACAAACAACAACAATAACTACTACAGCTCTTGCTACTACTTCAGCTACTACTACTGGTACTACTACTTCTACTTTTGCTACTACTACTGCTGCTACTACTGTTACCACTA
>RXID01021624.1:88623-140375 GCA_005019695.1 Trichopus zeylanicus subsp. travancoricus
ACTACTACTACTATTACTACTACAACTCCTACTCCTACTCTTTCGATTATTACTAATGCTACTTTGATACTGCTACAGCCACTACTGCAACTGCCATTACTGCTACTATTTCTGCTACTATTACTACTAGTAGTACTATTACTTCTATTTCTACTCCTACTACTCCAACTACTACTACTACTACTACTCCTACCACTACTATTACTACTGCTACTGGTTTGACTACTACCCCTACTCCTACACCTTCTGTCATTTCTGCTACAACTACTACTATTACTACCACTAGTAATACTATTTGTATTACTACTATCCAACTACTATTACAACTAGTTCTACAACAACAACAACAACAACAACTACTACTACTAGTGCCCCAACTGCTGCTACTACCACTACTTCTACTACTAGTACTACTGCACTCCTACTACTCATACACCAACTCCTACGCCTAAAACTACACCTACTATTACTTCTACCACTAGATTGCTTCTACTCCAATTACTGCTACTACCACTTCTACTATTACTATTACTACTACTACTACGACTTCTACCACGACTGCTACTTCTTGTACTAGTTCTACTACTACCACTACTACAACTATTACGACCACTACTACCACTACTACACCTACTACTACTACTGTTGCTACTACTGTTATCACTACTACCTCTAATACTACTACTACTCCTACTACTCGTATTACTACTACTATTACTACAACAACTACTTCTATTACTACTACTATTGGTACTACTACTACAACTACTATGACTACTACCAGTACTATGACTACAACTACTACAACTACTACTACTACAACTGCTACTACTGCTACAATTACTACCTCTAATACTACTGCTACTACAACTACTTGTACTACTTCTACTATTGATGCTACTACTACTATTATTACAACTATTGCTTCTACTACAACAACAACTACAATTACTTCCAAAACTACGATTATAATGACTACAGCTATGACTACTACTACTACTCCTCCTATTACTACTACTATTTTGAAAAATACTACAAGTACTACTACTACTTCTGCTACAACAACTCCAACTCCAACACCTACTCCTACTACTATTCCAAATACTACTACTTCTACTACTGCTACTACGACTTCTGTTGCAACTACTACTACTACCACTACTATTAGTACTACTACTACTAAGGCTACTTATACTCTTACCACTTATGCTGCTACTACTACTATGACAACTATGACAACAGCAGCAACAACAATAACCACAACAACAACTACTACAACTATAACAACAACAGCAACTACTACTACTACTAATACTACAACTTCTACTTCTACTGCAATTACAACAACAACTGCTACTACAACTAATACTACGACAACTACCACTACTACTACCTCTACAACTACTATTAGTGTGACTACTATGACAACTACTACTACTTGTACCATTGTTATTGCTACATTGTTACTACTAATATTAGTTCTACTGCAGCTACTTCTGCTACTACTCCTACTGCTTCTCCTACTATAGCTACTTCTACAGCTACTGGTACTACTACTCATACCACTACGACTGCTACTACTACTATTACTCTTGCTACCTACCACCATCACTACTACTCCTACTGCTACAACTACTACTCCTACTGCTACTATTACTACAACTACTGTTACTACTACAACAATAACAATAACAATAACAACAACAACAACTACTACTCCTACTGCTACACCTACTCCTACACCAGCTACCACTACTACACCTCTTGCTAGTATTATTGTTACTGTTACTAATACTACTAATACGGCTACTACTACTACTATTACTACTACTACTACTACTACTACTACTACTACTACTACTACTACTACTACTACTACTACTACTACTACTACTACTACTACTACTACTACTACTACTACTACTACTACAAACACTCCTACCACTACTACTACTTCTGCTATTAATACTACTACTACTATTACTATTACTATAACTCCTACTACTACTATTACTACAACTCCTATGACTACTCCTACTCCTAACCTAACCGCCACTACTGCTTCTACTACTATTATTACTACTACTTCTACTAATACTACTACTAATCCTAATACTCCTACTACTACCCCTACTAGTACTACTATTACTACTACTTCTACTCCTACTACTACTCATCCCAACATTCCTATTGCTACTACTACTCCTGCTACTACTACTACTTCGATAACAACTACTACAGCTATTACTGCTGCTATTACTACTACTACTACTACTCCTACTGCTAGACCTACTCCTACACCGACTACCACTACTACTCCTACTACTAGTGTTACTGCTACTGTTACTAATACTACTACTACTATTACTACTACTACAATTACTAATACTACCACTACTATTAGTCCTACTACTCCAAACAATTGTACCACTACTGCAACTTTTGCTATTAATAATACTACTACTACTATTTCTATAACTACTACTACCACTATTACTACTACTCCTACAACTACCCCTACTCCTAAATCGAATGCCACTACTACTCCTACTACTATCATTACTGCTATAGCTACTAATACTACTACTAATCCTAATACTCCTACTACTATTGTAGCTAGTACTACTATTACTACTACTACTACTCCTACTACTACTACTACTCCTGCTACTACTACTCCTATTACTACTACTAGTCCTAACACTCCTCTTGCTACTGCCACTACTATAACTACTACTACTGCTACTACTGCTGTTGCTATTACTACTACTGCTACTACTACTGCAATTAACACTACTATTACTACAACAACAACAACAACTACTACTATTACTACTATTACTACAACAACAATAACTACTACTACTATCACTACTATTATTACTATTACTACTACTACAACAATAACAACAACTATTACTACTACTGTGACTACTGCTAGTACTACAATTACTACTCGCTACTACTACTATTACTACTGTTATTACTCATACTATTGCTACAACTAATGTGGCTACTACTCCTACTGCTACTACTAGTACCACTCCTGCTATTACTTCTAGTTCTACTATTACTGCTACTACATCTACTACTATTTCTACTCCCACTACTCCGACTACTACTACTACTCCTCCTCCTCCTACTACTACTACTACCATTGCCCCTACTACTACCCCTACTCCTACGCCAACTCCTATTACGACTACTACTACTAGTACTGCTACTACTACTACTACTTGTACTGCTTCTACTACAACTACTAGTACAACTACTTCAAATACTACAACTACTTTTACCACTGTTACTAGTACTACTACTACTCCTACACCAACTCATATAACAGCAACAACTACTACTACTACTTGTAGTGCTACTAGAATAAGTACCAGTACAACTACTTCTATTGCTATAGCTACTTTTACTTTTGCAACTAGTATTAGTACTATTACTACTACTATTGTTGCAGCTACAACTACGTGGGCTACTATTGCTAATACTGCTACTATTTCTACTACTACTATAACTAGAAGAACTTCTATTGTTGTTGCTACTGCGGTAGCAACTCCAACTACTACTACTACAACTCCTACTACTGTTACGACTACTACAACAACTACTACTGCTACTTCTACTACTACTACTACTACTAGTTCTTCTACTACAACTACTACTTGAACTTCAACTGCTACTACTACAACTACAACTAGTACTTCAAGTACTACTACTACTACTACTACTACAACAACAACAACTACTACTAGTACGAGTACTACCACTATTGCTACTACTACTACTGCAGCTACTACTACTACTATTGCTTTTGCTAGTATTACTACTACTAGACCTATTAGTACAAATACTACTTCAACTACTACTACTGCTGCTGCTGTTGCTGCTTCTACTACTACTGCTACAACAACTATTACTACTACAACTACTACTCCTACTATTGCAATTAATATTGCTACTAGTACCGATACTGCTACTACCACTACTACAACTGCCATTACAACTACTACTTCTACTACTATAAACTGTTGCTGCTACTAATTCTATTGCTACTCCTACTCCAATTTTTACTATTACTCCTCCTACTACTACTGCTATTACTACTACTACTGCTTCTGCTACCACCCCTACTCCTACACCTAATCCCATTACAAATACAACTACTACTATTACTACTACAACTACTACTATTTTTATTACTACTATCCAACTTCCATTACAACTACTTTTATAGCAACTACTACTTCTATTAGTGCTACTAATATTGCTACTACTACTACTTCTACCAATAGTGCAACTACTACTACTACTACTCATACACCAACTCCTAATCCTAAACCTACGCCTACTTTTACTTCTGCTACTGGAATTGCTACTACTCGTATTACTGCTACTACTTCTATTACTATTACTACTACTACAACTACTACTACACCTACTACTTCTGCTACTACTACTACTACTACCACTATGACAACTATGGCATCCACTACTACTACTACTACACCTATTGCTACTAATGCTATCGCTACTACCTCTAATATGACTGCTACTCCAACTACTCGTAGTACTACTACTCTTGCTACTACTACTATTAGTGCAACAATTGCTACTACTACTACAACTACTATGACTATTACCATTACTACGATAAGAACTACTACTGCTACTACTGCTACTGCTATTATCGCTAATATAGCTGCTACACCTGATACTCGTACTACTACTACTATTACTACAACTATTGTTACTACTACTACAACTACTGTGACTACTACCATTACTATGACTACAACTACTACAGCGACTACTACACCTAATGCTACTACTGCCACTACTGCTACTATTGCTACCGCTACTACCGCTAATACAACTGCTACACCTGCTACGTGTACTACTACTACTATTACTACTACTACAAGTATTACTACTGCTTATGCTACTACTAGTACAACTACAATGACTACTTCGATTACTAAGACTACTACGGCTATAGCTACTACTATTATTACTACTCCTACTACTACAACTACTAATACTGCTACTACTACTTCTGCTGCGACAAATACTACTAGTACTACTACTATTGCTACCACAACTCCAACTACAACTCCAACTCCTACTACTCCAAATACTGCTACTTCTACTGCTACTACTAGGACTACTACTACTACTACTATTACTTCTACTATTACTATAACCCGAACAACTTCTATAGCTGCGGGTGCTGCGGCTACAACTCCTCCTACTCCTACTACTACTTCTACTTCTATTACCCCTACTACGACTACTACGATGGCTACTTCTACTACTATTTCTACTTGTACCTTTGCAATAACTACTGCTCGTACTTCAACAACTACTACTGGTACCACTACTACTACAACTGCAACTACTACTACTACTAATACTACTATTACTACTACTACTACTACTACTACTACTACTACCACCTCTACTACTACCACCTCTACTACAACTACTACTCCTATTACTGCTACTACTACTACTACTACTACTACTGTACGCTACGACTACTACGACTACTTACTACTACGACGACTACTACTAGACTTACTACTACTACGACGATACTAAGAACTACGACGACTACTACTACGTACTACTACTACTACTACTACTACTACTACTACTACTACTACTACTACTACTACTACTACTACTACTACTACTACTACTACTACTACTACTACTACTACTACTACTACTTCTACTGCTGCTGCTACTTCACCTATTACTACTACTACTAGTAATAATAGTAGTAGGAGTAGTAGTAGTGCTACTACTACTGCTTCTACTTCTAATACTTCTACTATTACAACTACAGCTACTACTCCTACTATTGCGATTACTATTGCTACTACTACTGATAGTACTACTACTACTACTACAACTATGATTACTGCTACTGCTTCTACTACTATCACTACCACTACTACTACAACTTCTATTGCTACTCCTACTACCCCAACAATAACTACTACTACTCCTCCTACTACTCTCCCAACTCCAATACCAACTCCCATTACTACTATAGCTACTACTAGTACTACTTCTCTTACTACTAATTGTATTGCTACCATATTAGTACTACTACTAGTAGTAGTACAAGTACTACTACAACAACAACTACTACTGCTGCTGCTGCTACTAGAGCTACTACTACTGCTACTCATACTCCTTCTACTACTAGTGCTAGTGCTACTACTCCTAAAACTAAACATACTATTACTTCCACTACAAGAATTACTACTACTACCTCTACTACTCTTACTATTACTACTACTACTACTTCTACTATAACTACAACTTTTGCTACTACTACTACTACTAGAACTATTACAACCACAACTACTACTACTACTACACCTACTAATACTACTATTGCTACAATTGCTATCACTACTACCTCTAATTCCACTGCTACTCCTACTACTCATACTACTTCTACTATTACTACTACTACTACTACTACTACTACTATTACTACTACTATTGCTACTACTACCACAACTACTACAACTGCTACCATTGCTACAACTACAACTACTACTGCTACTCCTACTACGTCTAATGCTACTGCTACTCCTACTTCTTGTACTACTGCTACTATTACTACTTCAATTCCTAGTACTACTACAACTACTATTACTACAACCACTATAGATGCCACTACTGCTACTACTTCTTTTTCTTCTTCTACTACTACTACAAAGAGTAGTAGTAGTTTCTATAGTAGCAGTAGTAGTAGTTGCCATAGTAGCAGTAGTATGAGCCATAGTAGTTATAGCTGTAGTAGAAGAAGTAGTAGTAGTAGTAGCAGTAGTTGTTATTAAAGTTGTAGTAGTATTTGTAGTAGTAGTATTAGCAGTAATGTTAGTAGTAGAAGTAGTAATTATTGTAGCAAAAGTAGCTATAGTGGTAATAGTTTTGGTAGAAGCAATTATAGAAGTTGTAGAAGCAGTAGTAGCAGTAGCATAAGAAGTAGCAATTGTAATAGAAGTATGGGTAATAATAGTAACAATAGTAGTTATAGTAGTTCTAGTAGTAGGAGTAATAGTGTTAGTAGCAGTTGTAGTAGAATTTGGAGTAGTTGTACCATTATAAGTAACAGTAATAGTAGTAGGGGTTGTAGTAGCACTAGCTATAGTAGCACTAGCTATAGTGGTAGTAGTCATAGTGGCTGTAGTAGTAGTAGAAGTAGTAGTTGCAGAAGTAGGAGGAGTAGTAGTAGCACCAACAATAGTTGTAGTAGTAGTAGTTATTGCATTTTGAGTAGTAGAAGTGTTAGTAGTAGTAGCAGTAGCAGCAGATGTAGTAGCAGTGATCGTAGTAGTAGTAGTAGTAGTAGTAGAACTAGGGGTAATAGCTTCAGTAGCAGTAGTAGCAGTAGTTACAATAGTAGCAATTAAAATAGTCGGAGCAATAGTGGCATTATTAGTAGCAATAGAAGAAGTTGTAATAGTTATTACAGTAGTACTAAAAGTATTAGGAGTAGCAGTAATAGTAGCTAAAGTAGTAGTAGTAGAGGTAACAATTGTAGTAGTAGTAATTATAGTAGTAGTAGTAGATGTAGTAGCAGAAGCAGTACTAATAGTAGTATTAGTACAAGCAGCAGTAGCAACAGCAGCAGCAGCAGCAGCAGCAGTAGTAGTAGTAGTAGTTGGTGAAGTAGTAGTAGTAGAAGTAGTAGCAAAAGTAGCACCCATAGTTCCAGTAGTGGCAGTAGTAGAAGCATTAGTAGTAGTAGAGGCAAAAGTAGTGCTAGCAGTAGTTGTGGTTGCAGGTGAAGTTGTAGTAGTTATTGTAGTAGTAGCAGAAGCAACAACAACAACAATAGTAGTAGTTGTAGTTGTGGTAGAGGCAACTGTAGCTGCAGTAATAGTAATAATCGTATTATTATTAGTACTAGTAGTTATTATTTTTGTTATATTAATAGTAGGAGTAGGAGTAGTAGTAGTTGTTGTTGTTGTTATTGTTGCTGTAGCAGTAGCAGTAGGAGTTGGAATAATTGTAGTAGGAGTAGTAGTAGTCGGACTAGGGGTAGTATTACCAGTACTAGTAGCAGAAGTATTCATAGTAGTTGTAGTAGCAACAGCTGTAGTAGTTGTTATTGTTGTAGTAGTAGTAGAAGCAATAGTACCAGTTCTAGTAGTTATCGTCGGACATGTAGTAGTAGTAGTATTAGTAGCCGCAATAGTAGTAGTAGTACTAGTAGTTGTAGTAGCAGTAGTAGTTATAGCAACAGCAGTAGTAGTAGAGTAGTAGTAGCAGAAGTAATAGTAGAACCAATAGCAATAACGGTAGAAGCATAGTAGTAGCAATAGTATTAGTAGCAGTAGTAGCAGTAGTAGAAACAATAGTAGTAGTACTAGTAGTTGTAATAATAGTAGTAGCAGTAGTAGTGGTAGTAGTAGGAGTCGTGGTAGTAGTAGTAGCAAAGCAGTAGTTGAACTGGTAGTATTTGTAATAGTAGCAACAGTAGTAGCAGTAGTATTAGACACAATTGTTGTAGCCACAGAAGTACCAGTAGTTGTAGCTATAGTCAGAGTAGTAATAGCAGTAGTAGTGGTAGTAGTGGTAGTAGTGGTAGTAGTTGCAGTAGTAGTGGTTGTAGTAGTAGTAATAGCAACAATAGTAGTAGTAGTAGTAGTAGTAGTAGGAGCAGCAGAAGCAGTAACCACAATAGCAGTAATCGTAGTAGTAGTAGTACCAAAAGTAGTACCCATAGTTCTAGTAGTGGTAGTAGTAGAAGCAGTAGCTGTAGTAGTAGTTGTAGGTCAAGTAGCAATAGCAGCAAGAACAGCAACAACAGTAGTAATAATCTTAGTTGTTGTAGTTATGGTAGTGGCAACATTAGCAGTAGTAGTTGTAATAGTAGTATTATTATTATAAGTGGTAATCGTAGTAATAGTAGAATTAGTAGTAGTAGTAGTAGTAGACGAAGTAGTTATTATTGTTGTAGTACTAGTAGTAGTTATTGTTGTTGTTGTTGTTGTAGTAGTAGTAGTAGTTGTAGTAATTGTAGGAGTTGGAGTAGTATTAATAGGATTAGTAGTAGCAGAAGTAGCAATAGTAGCAGCAGAAGTATTACTAGTACTTGTAATAGCAGCAGTAGTAATAGTGGTAGTAGTTGTTGTTGTTGTAGTAGTAGTAGTAGTAGTAGGACAAGTACTAGAAGTAGAAGTATTAGTAGTCGCGATAGTAGTAGTAGTTGTTATTGTAGTAGTAGTAGTAGTAGTAGTGCCTATAGTTGCGGTAGTAGTAGTAGTATTAGTAGTAGCAGCAGTAGCAGTAGTAGTAGTAGCAATAGCAAAAGTAGCAGTACTAGTAGGAATTGCAGTACTAGAAAAAGTTACAGCAGCAGTAGTAGGAGTAGTAGTTATAGTAGTAGCAGCAATAGTAGAAGTATTGGTAGTAGTGTTGGTTGCTGCAGTAGCAGTAGTTGTAGTAGTAGTCGTAGCAGTAGTAGTGGAAGTAAGTATAGTATTAGTAGCAGTAGAAGTAGCATTAGTAGCATAGTAGTAATGGTAATAGCAGTAGTAGCTATAGTAGCAATTGTAGTAGTAAGGTGAGTAGTAGCAGTAGCAGTAGTTGCACTTGTAGGAGTAATAGTCATAGCAGTAGTAGAAGTAGCAATAGTAGTATTAGTAGTAGAAGTTGAAGTTCTTGTATAAGGAGTAGTAGTGGGAATCATAGCACTATTAGTAGTGGTAACAGTTGTAGCAGTACCAGTAGCAGTAATAACAGCAATAGTATAGTAGTATTAGTAACAAAACTATTTGGAGTCGTAGTTGTTGTAGTAGTAGTAGCAGTAATAGTAGTTGTAGTAATAGTAGTAGTTGTAGTTGTTGTAGTAGTACTACTAATAATAATAGTAGTAGTAATAGTTGTAGTAGTAGGAGTAGTAGTTGTTGTAGTTGCATTAGTAGTTGTTGTAGTTGCATTAATTGTTGTACTTTTAGTAATGTGGTAGTTATTTTGGTAGCAGCAGCAGCAGCAGCAATAGCAGTAGGAGCAGCAACAGAAGCAACAGTAGCAGCAGTAGTAGTTGTAGTTGTAGTAGTAGTAGTAGTAGTAGCAGTAGCAGTTGTTTCCATTGTGGTAGTAGTAGGAATGTTTGGAGTAGAAGTATTTGTACGAGTAATAATCGTAGTAGGAATTGTATTACGAGCAGTAGTTGCAGTTGGGGTAATGGTAATAGTAGTAGTAGTTGTTGTTGTAGTACTAGGAGTGTAATAGTTGAAGAAGTAGTTGGAGTAGCGATCATGGACGTCGTAGGCGTGTTAGGAGTGGAAGTAGAAGTAGAAGTAGTAATAGTAGAGGAGTAGTAGTTGTTGCAGTAGTAGTTGTAGGAGTGGTACTCGTAGTAGTAGTTGTAGGAGGAGCAGTAGAAGTGCTAGTATTGGTGGTTATATGATTACTAGTTGTAATTGTAGTAGCATTAGTAGTTTCGCAATATTTGTAGTAGCTGTAAAAGTACTAGTAGTTGTCGCAGTAGTAATAGTAGTAGGAGTTGTAGTAGTAGTAGCGAAAGGAGATGTAGTAGTAGTAGTATTATTACAAGTAGTAATAGTAGTAGTTGTTGGAGTAGTAGATTTGCTAGTAGTAGTTGTTGTAGTTGCATTGTAGCACTAGTAGCAGTAGTAGTTGTAGAAGTAGCGGTAGCAAAAGTAGCGACAGTAGCATTAGTGGTAGTAATTGTAGCAGTAGTTGTAGTAGTAGCAATAGTGATAGTTGTATCAATAGTAGTAGTAGTGGTAGTAGAAGTTGGACTAGTAGTAGGAGTAGCAATAAAAGTAGTTGTTGTAGTAGTAGTATTAGTAGTTGTAGTAGTAGTAGTAATATTAATAGTAGCAATAGTAGTACTAATAGTAGTAGAAGTAGTAATATTAGCAGCAGCAGCAGTAGTAGTAGTAATAGTAGGAATAGTAGTAGCAATAGTAGGTGTAGTAGTAGTAGTAGAAGTTGTAGTTCTTGTATTAGGAGTAGTAGTGGGAATCATAGCACTATTAGTAGTAGTAACAATTGTAGGAGTACCAGTAGCAGTAATAGCAGCAATTGTATAGTACTAGTAGTAACAAGACTATTTGGAGTCATAATTGCTATAGTAGTAGTAACAGTAGTAGTAGTTGTAGTAGTACTAATAATAATAATAGTAGTAGTAATAGTTGTAGTACCAGGAGTAGTAGTTGTTCTAGTTGTATTTGTAGTTGTTGTAGTTGTATTAGTAGTTGTACCTTCAGTAATGTAGTAGTTGTTTTAGTAGCAGCAACAGCAGCAGTAGCTGTATGAGCAGCAATAGCAGGAGCAGCAGCAGTAGTAGTAGTTGTAGTTGTTGTAGTAGTAGTAACAGTAGCAGTTGTTTCTGATGTGGTAGTACTAGGAATGTTTGGAGTAGTAATATTTGTACGAGTAGTAATAGTAGTAGGAGCAGTAGTTGAAGTTGGGGTAGTGGTAATAGTAGTTGTTGTTGTTGTAGTAGTATTAGGAGTGTCGTAGTTGAAGAAGTAGTTGAGTAGCGATCATGGACGTCGTAGGAGGGTTAGGAGTGGTAGTAGAAGTAGAAGTAGTAGTAGTAGAGGAGTAGTAGTTATTGCAATAGCAGTTGTAGGAGTGGTACTCGTAGTAGTAGTTGTAGGAGGAGCAGTAGAAGTGCTAGTATTGGTAGTTATATGATTACTAGTTGTAATTGTAGTAGCATTAGTAGTTTTGCAATATTAGTAGTAGCTGTAAGAGTACTAATAGTTGTAGCAGTAGTAATAGTAGTAGGAGTTGTAGTAGTAGTAGCAAAAGGAGATGTAGTAGTAGTAGTATTATTACAAGTAGTAATAGTAGTAGTTGTTGGAGTAGTAGATTTGCCATTAGTAGTAGTTGTAGTTGTAGTGTAGCACTAGTAGGAGTAGTAGTTGTGGAAGTAGTGGTAGCAAAATGTAGCAACAGCAGCATTAGTGGTAGTAATTGTAGCAGTAGTTGTAGTAGTAGCAGTAGTGATAGTAGTAGCAATAGTAGTAGGAGTAGTGGTAGTAGAAGTTGGAGTAGTTGTAGGAGTAGCAGTAAAAGTAGTTGTGGTAGTAGTAGTAATTGTAGTAGTTGTAGTAGTAATAGTAATAGTAGCAATACTAGTACTAATAGTAGTAGTAGGAGTAATATTAGCAGCAGCAGCAGCAGTAGTAGTAATAGTAGGAATAGTAGGAATAGTAGTAGCAGTAGTAGGTGTAGTAGTAGTAGTAGAAGTTGTAGTTCTTGTATTGGGAGTAGTAGTGGGAATCATAGCACTATTAGTAGTAGTAACAATTGTAGCAGTACTAGTTGTACGAATAGCAGCAATAGTATAGTACTCGTAGTAACAAAACTATTTGGAGTCGTAGTTGTTATAGTAGTAGTAGCAGTAATAGTAGTTGTGGTAGTAGTTGTTGTTGTTGTTATAGTAGTAATAGTTGTAGTAGTAGGAGTAGTAGTTGTTGTAGTTGTATTAGCAGTTGCACTTTTAGTAATGTAGTAGTTGTTTTAGTAGCAGCAGCAGCACTAGGAGCGGCAACAGCAGCAGCAGCAATAGTTGTTGTTGTTGTAGTTGCTGTAGTAGTAGTTGTAGTAGTAGTAGTAGTAGTTGTTGTTGTTGTTGTTTCAGTTGTGGTAGTAGAAGGAATGTTTGGAGTAGTAGTATTTGTACGAGTAGTAATAGTGGTAGGAATAGTAGTAGGAGCAGTAGTTGTAGTTGGGGTAGTGGTAATAGTGGTAGTTGTTGTTGTAGTAGTACTAGGAGTGAAGTAGTTGAATAAGTAGTTGGAGTAGTGATCATGGACGTCGTAGTAGTGTTAGGAGTGGTAGTTGAAGTTGGAGTAGTAGTAGCAACAGTAGTAGCAGTTGTCATTGCGGTAATAGGAGTTGTAGTAGTAGTACCTGTAACATCAGTAGTAGTAGTAGTAGTAGCAATAGTAATAGTTTCAGTAATTGTAGCAACAATAGTAGTAGAAGTAGTAGTAACAGTAGCAGTTATTCTAGTAGTAGTTGTACCAGTAGAAGTAGAAGATGGAGTAGCAGTAGGACTAGGAGTTGGAGTAGTAGTAGTATTGTTGTAGTAGCAGTTGCAGTAGTAGTAGTAGAAGTAGAAGTTGTAGTAGTAGTAGGAGGAGGAGTAGTGGAAGTGGTAGTAGTAGTTATTGTAGGAGTCGTTGTAGTAGTAGCAGTAGTAGTACTATTAGTAGTAGCAGTTGGAGTTATTGTAGTAGTTGTAGTAGTAGTAGTCGTATTAGTAGTAGTAATAGTTGTACTTGTTGGGGTAGTTGCAGTGCTAGTAGTAGTTGTAGAAGTAGTGTAGTACTAGTAGCAGCAGCAGCAGCAGCAGTAGTAGTAGTAGTAGTGGTAGTAGTAGTAACAGCAGCAATAGGAGTAGCAATAGTAGCAGTAGTACTTATTGTTGTAGTAGTAGTAGTAGCAGTAGTAGTAGTAGCAATAGGAGGAGGAGTAGTAGTTGTTGTAGTTATTGTTGTTATAGTAACAGTAGGAGCTATAGCAATTATTGTTGTAGTAGTAGTAGTCGCAATAGCAGTAGTAATAGTAGTTGTAGTAGCAATAGTAGTAGTTGCAATAGTAGTGCAATAGTCGTGTAGTAGTAGTAGTAGTAGTAGTAGTAGTAGTAGTAGTAGTAGTAGTAGTAGTAGAGGTTGTAGTAGTAGTTGTAGTTATAGTAGTAGCAGCAGAAGTAGTAGTAGTCGTAGTAGTGGTAGTAGTAAAAGGAGAAGTAGAAGGAGTAGTACATGTTGTAGTAGCAACAATAGTAATAGTTGGAGGAGTAGAAGTAGTAGTAGTAGTAGTAGTCATAGTAGTAATAGTAGGAGGAGGTGGAGGTGAAGTTGTATTAGTAGTAGTAGTAGTAGTAGTAGCAGCAGCAGCAGCAGTAGAAGTTGGAGAAGTAGCAGTAGTAGTAGTTGAGGTAGCAGTATCGGTAGTAGTAGTATGGCTAGTAGCAGTAGCAGTAATACTAGTATTTCTAGTGGTGGTGGTGGTGGTAATAGTAGTATTAGTAATATTATTTTTAGCAGTAGTAGCAATAGTAGTAGCAGTAGTTATTGTTGTTGTTGTAATAGTACTAGTAGTAGTAGTTGTAGTTGAAGTAGTAGTAGCAGCTGTTGTTGTAGTCGCAATAGTTGTAGCAGTAGTATTAGTAGCAGCGGTAGTAGTAGTAGCAATCTCAATAGTAGTAGTAGTAACAGCAGTAGTAGTTGTGCTAGTAGTATCCGTATTAGTAGCAGCAGCACAGGAGCAGCATAAGTAGCAGCATAGCAGTAGTAGTAATTGTAGTTGTAGGAGAAATAATAGTAGCAATAGTAGTAGTTGTACTTGTAGTAGTAGCAGTTATAGTAGCAGTATCAGCCGCAGCGGCTATATTTGTTGTAGTGTAAGTAGTATTACTAGTAGGTGTATTACTAGTAGTAATAGTAGTAGCTATTTCTGTTGCAGTAGTAGTAGTATTAGTCGTAGCAGAAGTAGTATAGTGGAAGTCTTGGTAGTAATAGTAGTAGTGGTAGTAGTGGTGGTAGTAGTAGTAGTAGTATTAGTAGTAGTAGTAATAGGACTAGTAGTAGCTGTAGCAGTAGTAGCAGTAGTAGTCGTGGTAGTAGTAGTGGTCGTGGTAGGAGTTATATTAGTAGTAGTAGTAGTAGCAGCAACAGCAGCAACAGTAATAGTAGTAGAGGTCGTGGTAGTAGTTATTGTTGTGGTAGTACTAGTAGTTGTAGTAGTAGTAGTAGTAGTAGTAGCAGTGGTAACAGTAGTACTAGTAGTAAAAGGACTATTTGTAGGACTAGTAGTAATAGTAGCAGTGGTAGCATTAGTAGTCATCGTAGTAGTAGTAGCATTTGTTGTTGCAGTAGAAGTAGCAGCAGTAGTAGTAGTACCAGTACTAGCAACCGTAGTAGCAAAAGTAGAAGTAGCAGTAATAATAGTAGTAGTATAAGCAGCAGTAGTAGTAGTTGTAGTAGTAACAGTCACAATAGTAGTGGCAGTAATAGGAGTAGCAGTAGTAGAAGTGGTGGTAACAGCAGTAGTAGCAATAATTGAGGTATTGGCTGTAGTAATAGTAGTAGTAGCAGTTGTTGTAGTTGTAGTAGTAGAAGTAGTAGGTAGTAATAGTAGTAATAGTAGTAGTTGTAGTAGTTGTAGTAGTAGTAGTAGTAGAAGTAGCAGAAGCACTACAAATAATAGGAAAAGCAGTATTAGTAGTAGTTTTAGTAGTAGTAGGGGTACTAGTAGCTGCAGTAGTAGTAGTAGCGGCAGTAGTAGTAGTAGTGGTGGTGGAAGTAGTAGTATTAGGATTATATCTAGTAGTAGTAGCAGCAACAGTAGTGGTTGCAGTAATAGTAGGAGTTGTAGTAGTAGCTATAGGAGCGGTATTTGTTGTTGTTGTTGTTGTTGTGATTGTAGTATTAGAAGTAGTAGTAGTGGTACTAGTCACTGTAGGAGAGGTAGTAGTAGTACCAGTAGTTGTAGGAGTAGCAGTAGTAGCAGTCGGAATAGTTGTCATACTATTAGTTTTTTAGTAGTAGTAGTATTGTAGTGGTGGTACTAGTGATAATAGTAGCAGCAATAGTAGTAGTAACAACAGTTTTAGTTGTTGTTGTTGTAGTAGTAGTAGTAGCAATAATAGGATTAGTAGTAGAAGTTGTAGCAATTGTGGTAGTTGTAGTAGTAGCAACAGTTGTAGTTGTAGTTGTAGTGTAGTAGTAGTAACAGTAGCAGTTGTTGTAGAGGTAGTAGTACTAGTAGTAGTCGTCACAGCAGTAGTAGTATTAGTGGTTGCAATAGTAGTTGTTATTGTTGTAGTAGTGGTGTAACAGTAGTAGCAGTAGCAGTAGTGGTAGAGGTAGTAATAGCAGTGGTTGTAGCAGTAGTAGTCGGAATAGTTGTAGCAGTAGTAGTTGTTGTTGTTGTTGTCACAATAATACCAATAGATGGAGTAGTAGTTGTAGAAATAGTGGTAGCTGAAGTAGTAGTAGCAGCAGCAGCAGCAGTAATAGTAGCAATAGTTGTAGTAGTCATAGTTGTAATAGTAGCAGCAATAGTAGTAGGAGTAGTGGTAGTAGATGTCAGAGTAGTAGTAGTAGCAGTAATAGTTGTAGTAGTTGTTGTGGTAGTAGTGGTTGTTGTTGTAGTTGTAGTAGTATTAGTGGTAGCAGCAGTAGTTTCTGTTGTTGTAGAAGCAGTAGCAGCCATAGCGGTAGTAGTTGCAAAAGTAGTTGAAGTAAGGGAAGTAGTAGCAATAGCTATAACAACAGTAGTAGTAGTGGCAATGGTAGTAGTTGTAGAAGGAGTAGTTATCTTAGTAGTAATAGAAGTAGTAGTTGTAGAAGCAGTAGTAGTAGCAGTATTAGTAGTTGTTGTAATTATAATAGTAGTAGTAGCAGCAGTGGTAATAACTGTCGTAGTAGCGGTCGTAGCAGTAGTAGTAACCGTAGTAGTAGCAGAAGCAGTTCTAGTAGAAGTAGTAGTTGGAGCTTGGGTAGCAATAGTAGCAGTAGAAGTAGTAATAGTAGTAGCAATAACTGTACTAGTGGTACTAGTAGTAGTAGTAATAGCAGTAGCAGTAGCAATAGTAGCAGTAGTAGTTGTCATACTAATAGTGGTAGCAGTCGGAGCAGCTGTAACATTAGTAGTAGAAGGAGTAGTACTAGTAGCAGTAGTAGTAGTACTAGTAGTAGTTGTAGTAGTAGCAGTAGTAGTATCCATAGTAGTAGCTATAGCAGTAGTAGCAGTAGTTATAACAGTAGCAATAGAAGCAGTAGAAGTAGCAGGAGCAACAGTAGTAGTACTAGTAGCCATAGTAGCAGCAGCAACAGTTGCAGTAGTAGTAGTAGCACTAGAAATAGAAATAGTAGTAGCAGTAGCTGTAGTAGTGCTACTAGTAGTACTAGTAGTAGTATTGCTAGTAGTAGTCTCCGTTCTAGCAGCAGTAGTAGTTATCGTATTGTAATGGTAGTTGTGGAACCAATAGTAGTATTAGCAGTACTAGTTATTGTTGCAGTAGTAGTAGTAGTAGCGGTAGGAGCAGCAGTTGTATTAGTAGTAGGAGTAGTACTAATCATAGTATTAGTAGTTGCCGCAATGGTTGTAGTATTAGTACCAGCAATAGTAGTAGTATTAGTAGTAGTCGTAGTAGTAGCTATAGTAGCAGCTGTAGCTATAGTGGTAGTAGTCATAGTAGTAGCAATACACTAGTAGTAGGAGTTGCAGTAGCAATAGTGGTACTAGTAGTAGTAGTAGTAGTAGTAGCAATAGTAGCAGTCTTAGTAGTTGCAGTAGTAGTGCTAGTATTAGTTGTAGTAGTAACAACAATAGTAGTAGCAATAGTAGTAGCAGTAGTAGTAGCAGTTGTAGCATTAGTAGTAGCAGCAGTGTCAGTAGTAACAGTAGTATTAGTTGTACTAGAAATAGCAGTAGTTTTCACTGAAGTAGTACTAGTTGTAGTAGTAGTAGTAGTAGTATTAGTAGTAGTCATAGTAGAAGTCATAGCAGCAGTAGTAGAAGTAGTAGTAGTTGTAGTAGTAATAGTTATAGTAGTAGTAGTAATTGTTGTAGCAGTAGTTACAGTAGTAGCAGTCGTAGTAATGGTAGTAATAGTTGTAATAGCATCCGTACTAGGGGGATTAGTAGTAGTTGCAGTAGGAGTAGCAGTAGTAGCAATAATAGTAGATTCAGCAATGGTACTAGTAGCAGTAGTAGAAGCAGCAGCAGCAGTAGTAGCAGTAGTAGTAGTCGTTGTTGTACCAGTTGTGTTTGTAGTGGCAGTAGTAGCAGTCGCATCAATTGTAGTGGCAGTAGTAGCAGCAACAATACTAGCAGAAGTAGTAGCAGTAGTAGAAGCAGTAGTAGTGGCTGTACTCACAACAGTCGCAGTGGTAGCAGTAGTAGCGATTGTTACAGTAGTGTCAGTAGTAGTAACAATAGTAGTAGCATTAGTTGTAGTCGTAGTAGTAGAAGTACTAGTAGTAGTATGAGAAGTACCGTAGTTGTAGTAGTAGTAGTAGTTGTTGTAGCAATAGTAGTAGCAGTAGTAGAAGTCATAGTAGTCATAATAATAGCAGTAGTAGTAGTAATAGGAGAAATAGAGTAGTAGCAGTAGGGGTAGTCATAGTAGCTATAGTAGTATCAGTAGTAGTGGTGGTGCAAATAATAGTAGTAGTAGTAGAAATAGTATTACTAGTAGTACCTGTAGTAGTAGTAGCAGTAATACAAGTAGTAGTAATAAAAGTAGTAGTAGTAGTAGTAGTCGCAATTATAGTAGTAGTAATAGTTGTTGTTGTTTTTGTAGTAGTAGCAATAGCAGGTGTGGAAGTAGTAGTTGTAGTAGTAGTATTAGTGGCAATAGTAGCAGTAGTAGTAGTAATAAAAGTAGTACTAGTTGTAGACGTAGCAATAGCACTAGTAGTAGCAGTAGTAGTAGTAGTAGGCGAAGTGGTAAAAGTTGTAGTATATGCAAAAGTAGTAGTAGGTGTTGTTGTGGTGATTATAGTAGTAGTAGTAACAGTAGTGGTTGGATCTATAGTAGCAGTAGTAGCAGTAGTGATAGTATAGGTAGCTGTAGTTAAAAAGTTGTAGTTGTCGAAGTAAAAGTTCTAGTAGTAGATGTAGTTGTAGTTAGAGCAGCAGTAGTTGTAGTAGCAGTAGTAGTTGTAGCAAAAGTCGTAACTATAATAGGAGTAGTGGTAGTAGTAGCAGTAGTAGCAGCAGCAGTAGCAATAGCAGTAGTCACAATAGTAGTAGTAGTAGTAGTAGTAGTAGTAGTAGTAATGACAGTAGTAGTAGTAGCAGTAGTACTGGTAGTAGTAGGAGTAGTAGTAGTAGTGGTGGTTATAGTACAATAGTAATAGTAGTAGTAGGAGTAGCAATAGTATCAATAGTAGTGGTGGTGGTAGTATCACTAGCAGTAGTAGTAGCAATATTAGTAGGTATAGTAGTAGTAGCATTAGAAGGCGTAGTAGTAGTTATTGTAGTATTAGGAGCTGCAATAGTAGTAGTAGCAGCAATAGCAGTAGTAATAGTAGTAGTATTCGTAGCAGCAATGCAGGTAGCAGTAGTAGCTGTAGTAGCAGTAGTAATAGTAGTAGGTAGAGCAGTACAAGTATTAGTAGTAGCTGTAGTACTAGTGGTAGTAGTAGTATTGGTAGTAGTTGTAGTTGTAGTTGTAGTAGAGGTAGTACTAGTGCAGTGGAGTAGTGGTAGCAGTAGTGGTAGTCGCCGTAGGAGCAGTTGTAGTAGTACTTCTAGGGAATGTAGTAGTAGAAGTTGTAGTAGTTGTTGTAGCAGTTACAGTAGTAGTAGTCAGAAGAGAAGCAATAGTAGTAATAGCGCTAGGAGTTATAGTAGTAATATTAGTAGTGTAGTGGCAGTTTTTGCTGTTGCTCCTACAGTAGTGGAAGTAGTTGTTGTAGTTGTTGTTGTAGTAGTAGTAGTGGTTGTAGTAGTTGTAGTTGTAGTAGTAGTTATAGTACTTGTAGTAGTAGTTGCAGTTGTAGTAGTAGTAGTAGATGTAGAAGGAGAAGCAATAGTAGTTGTAGTTGTAGTAGTTGGTGTAGTAGTAGTGGTAATAGCAATAGTTGTGGTAGTAGTAGTAGTAGTCGTTGTTGTACTATTTGTGTAGGTAGTAGCAGTAGAAGCAGTTGCAACAGTTGTAGTAAAAGCAGTAGTTGCAGTAGTAGTCGCAGTAGTAATAGTAGTAGCAAAAGTAGCAATACTAGCGATAGTTGCAATAGTAGCAGTGGTAGTAGTAGTCATGGTTGTAGTCAGTGTAGTAGTGTTAGTAGCAACAGTAGCGATAGTAGTAGTGGTAGTAGTAGTAACAATAGTTGTAGTATTAGTTGTAGTAGTAGTAGCTGTACTCGTAGTAGTAGAAGTAGTAGTAGGAGGAGGAGAAGTAGAGCAGTAGTAATAATAGTAGTGATTGTAGTAGTAGCAGTAGCAGTGCAAGTAGTAGTCGTCATAATAGTAGTAGCAGCAGTAGTAGGGGAAATAGAGTAGTAGCTATAGCAATAGTCGGAGTAGCAGTAGTATTATTAGTAGTGGTGGTGATTCTAGCGGCAGTAGTAGTGGCAGTAGTAGAAGTAGTAATAGTAATAGTAGTAGTAGTGGTAGTGAGAGTATTTGTTGTTGTAGCAGTAGTAGTACTAGTTGTTGGTGTAGTAGTGGTAGTAGCATGAGTGACAGTAGTAGCAGTAATATTAGTAGTAGTATTTGTGGCAATAGTAGCAGCAGTAGTAGTAATAGTAGTAGTACTATTTGTAGTAGTAGCAACTGCTGTAGTCGTAGCAATTGTAGTAGCAGTAGTAGCACACAAAGTAGTAGAAGTAGTAGTAGAAGCAGTAGTAGCAGTAGTAGTTGTTTTGGTGGTAATAGTAGTAGTGGTAGCAGTAGTGGATGTAGTAGAAGTGGTGGTAATAGTAACACTAGTAGCAGTAGTGATAGTATAAGCAGCAGCAGCAGTGGTTATTGTTGTTGTAGTACAGTAACAGAAGTAGAAGTAGGTATAGGAGAAGGAGCAGCAGCAGCATTAGGGGTACTAGTAGTAGCAGAAGTAGTCGTAGTAGTAGCAATAGTAGTAGTAGGAGGAGAAGCTATAGGAGTAGTAGCAGAAGTAGCAACAACAAAAATAGTAGTAGTAGTTGTAGTAACAGCTGCAATAGCACTAGTAGTAGTACTTGCAGTAGCAGTTGCAACAACACTAGTAGCAGTAGCAATAGCAGTAGTTGTGATCGAAGTTGTAGCAACAGTAGTAATAGAAGCAGTAGTAGTAGTAGTAGGAGTAGTAGCAATAGTAGGAGTAGTAGTAGTTGTAATAGTAGTTGTAGTAAGAGTAGCAATAGTAGTAGAAGTAGTAGGAGTAGCAGAGGTAGTAGAAGCAATAGTAGTTGTAGTAGTATTATTGGTAGCCATAGTAGTAGTATTAGCAGGTGCAGTAGTAATAGTTGTAGTAGTTGTTGTAGTAATTGTAGTAGTTGTTGTAGTAGTAGTAGTTGTTGTAATAATTGTAGTAGTAGTAGGAGTAGTAGTTGTAGTTGTAGTAGTAGCAATAGTGGTATTAATAGTAGTAGAAGTAGAAGCAGTAGTAGTAGTAGCAGAATTAGTAGCAGAAGTACTAGTAGTAGTAGAAGCAATGCTGGTGGTAATAACTATAGTAGTAGTGGTAGTTGTAGTAGTAGAAGTAGTACGAGTAGTTGATGTTGTAGTAGCAATAGTAGTAGTAGTGGCAGTAGTAGTAGTAGCAGTAGTACTAGTAGGAGGGCAATTATAGGAGTAGTAGTTGTAGTAGCAATAGCAGCAATAGTAGTAGTAGTTATAACAGTAGCAGTAGCTGTTGTAGTAGCAGTAGTAGTAGGACTTGTGGCAGTAGCAGCAGCACTAGTAGTAGTCGCAATAGTAGTAGTGGTAGTCGAAGTAGTTGCAGTAGTAGTAGAACTAGCAGTAGCGATAGTAGTGCTAGTTGCAGTCGTAGTATTAGCAGTTGCAATAGTAGCAGTAGTCGTAGTAGTAGAAGTAGTATGAGTAATAGTAGTTGGAGTAGTAGTAGTTGTTGTCGATGTAGCAGTAGTAGTAGTAGTAGGAGGAGGAGTAGAAGTAGTAGGAGTAATAGTAGTAATAGTAGTAGTAGTAGTATTAGTAGCCATAGTAATAGTATTAGCAGGAGCAGTAGTAATAATAGTAGTTGTTGTTGTAGTAGTTGTAGTAGCAGTAGTAGTAGTAATAATAGCAGTAGCAGTAGTAGCAGAATTAGTAGCAGTAGTAGCATAATTAGTAGCAGTAGTACTAGTAAAAGTAGAAGCAATGCTAGTAGTTGTAAAAGTAGTAGTAGTGATAGTAGTAATAGTAGGACTGGTAGTAGTTATTGCAAGGTAGTAGCAATAGTAGTAGTTGTAGCAGAAGTAGTAGTTATGCTAGTAGTAGCGGTAATAGCAGCAGGAGTAACAGAAGTAGTAGTAGTATTGTTAGTAGTAGCAGCAGTAGTAGTAGAAGTAGTAGCCGAAGCAGCAGCTATAATAGTAGTATTAGCAGCAGCAGCAGTAGCAGTAATAGTAATAGTAATAGTATTGGTAGTAATAGTAGTAGTTGTAGTAGTATTAGAAGTAATAGCAGTAGTAGCAATAGAAATATTAGTAGCAGTAGATGCGGCTATAGTAGTTGTAGCAGTAGTACTAATAGTTTTAGGAGTAGTAGTAGTAGCAGTAGTAGTTGCAGTGGTATCGATAGTAATAATAGTAGTAGTAATAGTAGTGATAGTTGTTGCAGTAGCGGTAGTAGGTGCGGTAGTAGTTGTACCAGTGGAAGTGGTAGGAGAAGTATTAGTAGTAGTTGTTGTTGTAGCAGCAGTTGTAGTAGCTACAGAAGTAGTAATAGGAGAAGTTATAGGAGTCATGCTTGTTGTAGCAACATCAACAATAGTAGTTGTAGTTGTTGTTGTTGTTGTAGTAGTAATTGTGGTAGTAGTAGTAGCAGCAGTAGTGGCAACAGCAGTAGCAGTAGTAGTGGGAGTAGTAGCAATAGTATTAGAAGTAGTAGTGGCAACAGCACCAGCAGCAGTAGTAGTTGTGGCAGAAGTCATGGTTATAGCAGCAATAGGAGTAGTAGGAGTAGAAGTACCGGTAGAAGTAGTTGTTGTAATAGCAGTAGTCGTAGTAGTAGTCGTAGTAGGAGTAGTAGGAGCAATGGGAGTAGTAGTTGCAATTGTAGTCAAAGTAGTAGTAGTAATAGCAGGAGTAGTAGTAATAGTAGTTGTTGTAGTTGCAATAGTTGTAGTAGTAGTAGCAGTAGCAGTAGTTGAAGTAATAGTAATAGTAGTAATATTAGTAGTAGTCGTGGTGGTAGTATTAGTAGTAGTAGTAGTAATTGGAGCGTTAGTAATAGTAGTAAAAGTAGCTGTAGTTGTTGTTATTGTCATAGTAATAGTAGTAGTAGTTGTTGTTGTAGTAGAACTAGTAGTAGTTGTATTAGTAGTAGAAGTAGCAGTAGAAGTAGTTGTAGTAATAATAGTATTAGTAGTAGTATTAGTAGTAGTAGTTGTTGTAGCAGTAGTAGTAGTAGCAGTAGGAGTATTAGGAGTAGTAGGAGTAGGGGTTATAGTAGGAGTAGTACTAAGAGTAGTAGTCGTGGTAGGGGTTGGAATTGTACTTGTAGTAGAAGTTGTAGTAGAAGTTGTAGTAGCAGTAGTAGTAATAATAGTAGTTGTAGTATTAGCAGTAGCAACAGCAGTGGTAGTAGTAGTTACAGTAGTAATAGTAGTAGAATTTGTGGAAGCAGTTGTAGTAGTAGCAGAAGTAGTACCTGTGGTACTAGTAGTTGTAGAAGTAATACTAGTAGTAGTAACAGTAGTTGTAGTGGTAGTAGTAGTAGATGGAGTAGTAGTAGTAGCAGTGATAGTAACAATAGTAGTAGTAGTGGCAGAAGTAGTAGTTGTATTAGTAGTAGCGGTAGCAGCAGAAGGAGTGGTAGAAGCAGTGGTTGTTATTGTGGTAGTAATATCATTAGTAGTAGCAGTAGTAGTAGTGGAAGTAGTAGCAGCATTAATAGATGTAATAGTAGTAGCAGCAATAGTAGTAGTAGTAATAGTAGTAGTATTAGTAGTAGCATTAGTAGTTGTAGTGGTAGTAGTAGTAATAGTAGTTGTTGTTGTAATAGTAGCAGTAGCAGTTATACCAGTGGAAGTGGTAGGAGAAGTAGTAGTTGTAGTAGTAGTGGTAATACTAGTAGTAGTAGTTCTAGTAGTAGTAATAGTAGTTGTCGTAGCAGTAGTAGATGCAGTAGTAGTTGTACCAGTAGAAGTGGGAGGAGAAGTAATAGTAGTATCTGATTTTGTAATAATAGTAGTTGTTGTAGTCATAGTCGTAGGAGAAATAGTTGCAGTAGCAGTAGTCGTAGTAGTAGTCGTAATAGTAGTAGTAATAGGAGCAGTAATAATAGTAGTAGAATTGATAGTAGTAGTCGTAGAAGTAGCCGTAGTAGTAGTAGGGGAGCTAGTCGCTGTAGCCATATTAGCAATATTACTTCTACAACTGCTACTACTACTATTCAATATCTACTACTTTTAGTACTATTACTACTACTACTGTACTATTGCTGCTGCTACTATTATTTTCGCTGCCGCTACTGCTATTATTACTACTACTTCTACTCCTACTATTTCTGCTACTACTACTAATACTACTATTACAACTACTACAACTATAACTACTACTACTCTACTACTAGTTCTACGACTGCTTTTACTACTTCTATTGCCACTACTATTACTACCTCTGCTACTGCTACTACAACTACACTACTACTACTGCTACTGCACTACTACTACTACTACTAATGCTACTTCTACTACTACTACTAATGCTACTTCTACTACTACTACTATCAATACTACTACTCCTACTACTACCACTACTACTACTTCGGCTACTACATCTACTACTAATACTAGAACAAACACTGCTACTACTACTCCTACTGCTACTACAACAACAACAACAATAACTACTACTACTACTACATCAACAACTACTACAACTCCTACTTCTACAACAACAACTTCTACTAGTTCGACAACTTCTGCTATACTACCACTACAATTACAACTACTACTTTTACTACTACTACTACTACTATTACTCCTACTGCTAAAATAACTCCTACTATGATTGCTATTACTACTACTACTACTACTATTGCTACTACTACATCTCCAACTACTACTGCTTTGACTCCTTTTACAACAACTACTACTACTACTCCTCCTCCTACAGCTATTACAACCACCACTACTACTGCAGAAACTACTCCTATAGCTACTCGTACAACAATAACTACTACAACTACTACTACTATAACTACTGCTAATACCACTACCCCTACAGCAACTACTACTACCACCATAATAACTATACTACCACCACAACAACTACTACAACTACAGCAGCTACTATAACTACTGCTATCACTACTGCTGCTGCTGCTTCTACTACTCCCACTACTCCATCTACTGCTACTGCTACTACGACAACTATTCTGACTACAACAACTACTACAACTACAACTACTACTATTGCTGCGACTACTACTAATACTACAGCTCACTACTACAACTCATGCTACAACAACTACTACCACCACTACTACTACAGCTACTGCGGCTACTACTACAACTACTAATAACACTACCACTACTGCTGCTGCTCCAATACTACTACTACTACTGCTACTAATACTACTACTCCTCCTACAACTACTCGTACTATTTCTACTCCTCCTACTATTCCTCCGACTACAACTCCTACTACTACTACTCCCCCAACTTCTATGACAACTACTATAACTACTACTATGACTGTGATTATTACTACAACAACTACTACTACTACAACTCTTGTGGCTACTACTACTGTTGCTGCTACTACTATGAATAGTGCAACTACTAATACTACCGCTATTACTACTACTGCTACTACTTCAACTACAGCTACTACTACTACTCTACTACTACTTCTTCTACTACTACTACTACTCCTCCTCCTCTTAAACTTCTACTCCTACTACAACTGCTACAACTACTGCTACTAACGCTACTCCTTGTACTACTACTACTACGCCTACCACTTCTGCTACTACTACTCCTACTTCTCCTCCAACTACTATTGCAACTACTACTACTTCTACTACAGCTATTGCTACCACTACTCCTACTGCGGAAACTACTCCTACAGCTACTCGTACAACAACAACAACTACTACTACTACTACTACCACTACCCCTATAGCAACCACCACTACCACCACAACAACTACTACAACTACAGAAACTACTATGACAACTGCTACCACTGCTGCTGCTGCTACTTCTACTACTCCCACAACTATGTCTACTACTAGTGCTGCCGCGACTACTACTCTGACTACAATAACTACTACAACTACAACTACTACTACTCCTGTGGCTACTACTACAACTACAGCTACCACTACTACTACTCCTACTACAAGAACTACAACCACTACTACTACTACAACTGCTGTTGCTGCTGCTACAACTACAAATTCCACTACCACTACTGCTGTTATTCCTATACTACTGATACTACTGCTACAACCACCACCACTACTACTACTGCTACTACTCCTACTATTGCTACTACACCTACTACCACTACTGCTACTACTGCTGCTACTATTGCTACTTCTCATACTTCTACTGCAGTTGCTACTTCTCCTACTATTGCTACGACCACTACTCTTACAACAACAACAACTACTACTCCTTCTACTATTAGTAATACTACCCTATAGCAACCACCACTACCACCACAACAACTACTACAACTACAGAAAATACTATGACAACTGCTACCACTGCTGCTGCTGCTACTTCTACTACTCCCACTACTATGTCTACTACTAGTGCTGCCGCGACTACTACTCTTACTACAATAACTACTACAACTACAACTACTACTACTCCTGTGGCTACTACTACAACTACAGCTACCACTACTACTACTCCTACTACAAGAACTACAACCACTACTACTACTACAACTGCTGCTGCTGCTGCTACAACTACAAATACCACTACCACTACTGCTGTTATTCCTATACTACTGATACTACTGCTACAGCCACCACCACTACTACTACTGCTACTACTCCTACTATTGCTACTACACCTACTACCACTACTGCTACTACTGCTGCTACTATTGCTACTTCTCATACTTCTACTGCAGTTGCTACTTCTCCTACTATTGCTATGACCACTACTCTTACAACAACAACAACTACTACTCCTTCTACTATTAGTAATACTACTACTATGACAACTACTAACACTACTACTACTGCTGCTAGTTCCCCTACTATTTTTGCTCCAGCAATTGCTACAACTACTACTGCTGCAACTATTACTCCTACTACTATAACAACAACTATTGTTGCTACTATTACTTACGACAACTACTATTGCAACTACTGCGACTACTACTACTCCTACTACTACTGTTGCTGCTGCTACTACGACTGCTCCTCCTACTACTACTAATACTACATCAACAATTACTACTTCTACTATTGCTTACTACTATTCCTACTACTACTACTTCAACGACAACTACTATTGCTACTACTGCTACTGCTACTGCTATTGCTACTACCTCTACTACTGCTACGGCTACTACTACTACTACTACTACTACTACTACTACTACTACTCGTACTACTATAAGTACTACTACTACTACGACAACTACCGTTACTGCTACTGCTACATTATTGCTACTGCTACTACTACTACTACTATTAGAACTATTACTACTACTATAACTAAAACTTCCGCTACTATGGGTACTACTCCTACTACTGCTACAACTGCTGCTAATACTATTACTATTGCTACTGCTACTGCCACTACTATTGCTGTTAATGCCACTACTACAGCTTTTACTGCTACCGAAACTACAACTACCACTTCTCCTTCTACTACTACTATTTCTGCTACTACTACTACTGCTAAAACTCCTATTTCAACAAATATTACTACCACAACTACTGGTGTTGCTGCTGCTACTACTACTATCGTTACTACTGCTGCTACTACTACAACTGCTACTCCTGCTGTGACTGCTACTACTACTGAAACTGCTGCTACCACTACTACTACTACGGCAATGGCTATTACTACCACTATTACAACTATTACTACTCCTACTACTACTGGTACTACTACTACTACGACAACCACTACCACTACTACTACTACGGCTGCGGCTAGTACTCATACTACTATTGCTACTGCCACTACTACTTTTGCAACTATTATTGCTGCTATTGCAATTACTCCAACTACTACAACAACAACCACTACTGCTACTATTACTTAGTACTACTAGAAATGCTACTGCTGCTACTGCTACCCCTCATAGTACTATTGCTACTACTACTACTACTGTTGGTCCTATCTGTGCTACTACTACTACTGCTGCTGCTCTTATTTCTGCTACTACTATTGCTACTTACTACTACTTCTACTATTGCTACTACTACCATAGCAACAACAACAACTACTACTACAACTACTTATTACTACCACTACAATTACTACAAATACTACAACTACTACCACTACTACTACTACAATGACTCATTACTACTACTTCCGCTACAACTGCTTCTACTGCTACCAGTCCACACACTACTACTACTACTACTCCTACAATGACTAGTACTACTACTACTATTACTAGTACAGCTACTCCTACTACTACTACTACTACAACAAGTAATTCTACCACTATTGCTACTGCTACTACTACAACTACTACTCATACTCCTCCTCCTACTACTAATACTCCTACTACTACAACTATTATTACTACTGCTACTATTACTTACTACTACTACTACAACTACTACTATTACCAATATTACTGCTACTACCACTACTACTACTACTACGACTAATTATTACTACTATTACTTATTATTACAGCTACTACTACTGCTGCTACTCCACCTACTACAACTACGGCTACTACTACTAATGCTACTCCTACTACTACTACTACTACTACAACTTGTACCACTATTACCACAACTCCCTGTACTACTACAGCAGCCACAACTACTACTACTACTGCTACTACTACTACAATAACTACTACTAAGACTACTACTACTACAACTACTACTTCTACTATTACTACTACTACGACTGAAACTACTACACTCCGAAAACTACAACTACTACGGCGACTGCTGCTGCTACTACTACTATAGCTACTACTACTACTAATACTACAACAACTACTACCACCATTACTATAAATGCTACTACTGCTACTATTGCTATAGATACTGCTGCTGCTGCTGCTACCACTGCAATTACTATAATTACTAATACTCCGACTACTACTAGTGCTACTCTGGCAACTACGACTAGTATTGCTACTACTACAACTACTACACCTACTGCTATTGCTACTACTACTACTGCTGCTACTAATAGCTACTATTATTACTATTAGTACTTTTATTATTATTAGTACTACTACTACAACTACTACTACAACTACAGCTAAAACTCCTCCTCCTCCTCCTCCTACTAATACTAGTACTAATACTACTGCAACTAGTAGTACTACTACTACTTCTGCAAGTACTACAACAACTGCCACTACTAATACTACTACTACTACTACTATTGCTACTAATGTTTCAACTGCTACTACTACTACTAATACAACTACTGCTACTACTGCAATAACTACTACCACTACTACTACTACTAATACTACGACTCCTCCTACTACTACTATTACTGCTACTACTGCTACTACAGCTATTACCACAACTACTCCTACTACTGCTCCTACAACTACTACTACTAAAACTACTCCTCCTACTACTACTCCTACTATAACCACTACTACCACTACTACTACTACCACAATAGCTACTCCAACTACTACTACCACTACAACTATAATAATAACTACTACTAACACAGCCACTACTACTGCTGATGCTACTACTAGCACTATTGCTGCTTCTTCCACTACTTCTACTACTCCTACTACTACTGCTACTATAACAACTAATCCTACTACTACTATTACTACCACTACTCCTAGTGCAGCTACTGCTCCAACTGCTACTCCTACAACAACAATTACTATTGCTGCTGCTGCTACTACTAGTTCGACTAAAATAACTATTACCACTGCTACCACTTTTGTTGCTACTGCTACTACTTCTACTACAATCTCTACTACTACTTCGACTCCTACCACAACAACTACTACCACAACAACAACAACTACTACTACTACAACTACTGCTACTGCTACTGCTACTATTTTTACTACTCCTTCTACGACTACTACTACTACTACTGCTACTACTACTACTTCTACTATGCATACCACTATTGCTACTACTACTGCTCCTACTACCACTACAGCTACGACTAAAACTACTACTACTCGTACTGCCACTAACAATACTATTACTACGACAACTACTACTATTACTACTTGCTGCTACTGCTGCTAGTACTCCTACTATTTTTTCCCCTACTACTATTACTACAATTACTTTTGCTCTTGCTGCCGCTACTACTACTCCTTCTACAGTGACAACTACTACAACTGCTACTACTACTTACTACAACTACTACTATTACAACTGCTACTACCACTCCTCCTCCTACTACTACCGCTACTACTACTACTACGACTGCTCCTACTACTACTACTATAACTACAACAACAACTACTAGTTCTACTACTACTTACATCTACTCCTCCTCTTACTACTATTATAATTATTTATTACTAAAACTACTACTAGTACTACTGCTACTGCTACCACTACTACAACTACTATGACTTATTACTACTCTTCTGCTACTACTGCTACTACTGCTACCACTCCACATACTACTACTACTACAACAACAACAACTAGTACTACAACAACTACTACTACTACAACTACTACTACTACTATTATTACTACAACCGTACTCCTACTATTATTGCTACTACTACTACAACTAATCTACTCCTGCTGCTGCAACTATTGTTATTACTCCTACTTCTACAACTACTCTTACTACTGCTATTATTACTTACTACAACTACTACAACAACTACTACTACAGCTACTAATACTGCTACTACTACTGCTACGACTACTACTACTGCTGCTGCTATTACTACTAATAACGCTTCTACTACTACAATTGCTACCTCTTCTACTGCTAGTACAGCTACTGCTTCTACTACTACTATAGCTATTGCTGCTACTACTGCTTTTGTTATAAGTGCAAATCTACTATTATAGCTACTACTACTACTACTACAACTACTACGACTACTACAACTACTGCCATGGAGTGTACTGCCACTGCTGCTCTTACTGCTACCACTACTACTACTGCTACAACAGCTACTACTCCAATTACTATTATTACCACCACTACTGCTTCTACGATTATTACTACAACTGCCACAACTCCAACAGTTATTACTACCACTACTACTACAACCACCGCCACCACCACTACTACTACTGCTACTACTACTACTACAGCTACTGTTACTGCTCCTACTGCTCCTACAGCTGCTGCTATTGCTCCTCCTCCTCCTCCTCCTCCTCCTCCTCCTCCTACTACTACTACTACTACTACTACTACTACTACTACTACTACTACTACTACTATTATTGCTACTACTATTACTACTACTATTACTATAACTGCAATAACTTTTACTACGACTACTATGGTTACTATTACTGCTGCTGTTGCTACTGCTACTACTATTACTACTACAACTAACGTAATAACTATTGCTGCTGCTAATACGACTACTACTACTGTTACTGCTACTACTTCTACTACTACTATTACTACTACTACTTCTTACTACATACTACTATTACTCCACTATTACTACAATAACTACGGACAACTACTACTATGCGGGACTAACTAGCGCGACTCCTACTACTTATCTACTATCTCCTCCTACTACTACCCAACAACTACTACTACTACTACTACGACTATAACTACTTTTACTACTTACTACTACTACTTTAGTACTACCACCACCACTACTACTACTACCACTACTACTACTACTATTACTATTACTACTACTGCTGCTACTATCATTACTACTACTACTTTTATTGCTACTGTAGCTCCTACTACTACTGCTACTGCTGCTGCTACAACTACTACAACTACTGCCAGTATTATAACTAATAATACTAGTACTACAAGGGCCACTACTGCTATGTCTACTATTGCTACTACTGCAACAACCATTGTAGCAACTACTACTACTGCTACTAGTGTTGTGACTACTACTACTACTCTACTACTACTACTACTGGTACAGCTACTATTACTAATTCTACTAGTAATACTGCTGCTACTAGTACTACTCCTACTGCTACTGCTGCTACTACAACTAATTCTACTGCTATTGCTATTGCGACTACTTCTATTGGTCTTGCTACTACTGCGACTGCTACAATTGTGACTGCTATAACTCCTATTGCTTCTAGTCCTACCACTACTACTACTACTGGTAGTGCTACTACAATTACTACTACTTCTACTACAACCACTACTGCTGCTACTGCTACTACTACAACTACTACAACTATTGTCACTATTACTACTGCTATCGCTGTGATAGCTACTACTCCTATAGCTACAACCCCTACTACTTCTACTCCTACTACTACTGCAGCTACTACTACTACTATTACTAGAACAACAACAACTACTACTACTGCTACGATTGCAATTACTACTACCATTAATGTTTTTGCTGCAACTATTGCTACAATTACAACTACTACTGCTACGATTACAACAACTACTACTATTACTAATATTGCTTCAACTATTGCAACTTCTACTAATATTACTACTATTGTAGATGCTATTTCTACTACTACTTCTGCTGGTACTACTGCTGCTATTACTACAACTAATACTGTGAATACCAGTGCTACTGTTGCAGCTACTACTACTATTACTTTTACTACAATAACAACAGTTACTATTACCACTGCTACTGCTACAACTACTACTACTATGGCTACTACTACTATTGCTAGTATAACTACTAGGACTACTACTACAACTACTGCTACCACTACTGGTACTACTGCTGTTGCTACTACTACTACACCAACTACTACTAACATAAATACTATTACTACTAGTATTCTACTTCTACTATTAGTACTACGACTACTACTTCTTGTACTGCTCCTGCAACTACTACAACTGCCACCATTGCTACTATTACTATAATTACTACCAGTAGTAGTAGTAGTAGCTGTAGTATTAGTAGA
Organism: Trichopus zeylanicus subsp. travancoricus; assembly: GCA_005019695.1. Classification (NCBI taxonomy): domain Eukaryota; kingdom Viridiplantae; phylum Streptophyta; class Magnoliopsida; order Dioscoreales; family Dioscoreaceae; genus Trichopus; species Trichopus zeylanicus. The sequence goes on from RXID01021624.1 coordinate 121,552, forward strand.
AATAGTAGTAGTGGCAGTCCTAGAAATAGCGGTAGAACTAGTAATAGCAGTAGTAGTAGTAATAGTTGTAGTAGTAGCTATAGTAGCTATAGTAGTCGCAGTAGTAGTAGTAGCAGTGGGAGTAGTTGCAATAGCAGTAGTAGCAATAGTAGTTGGAGTAGTCGTACTAATAGTAGCAATAGTAGTAGTAGTAGTAGTAGTAGTAGCAGTAGTTGCATTAGTAGTAGTTGAAGTTGCAAGAGAATTACTAGTAGTTGTTGTAGAATTAATAGTAGCAGAAGTGGCAGCAATAGTAGAAGAAGTAGTATCAAAAGTAGTTGTAGTAGGTATAGTAGAAATAGTAGTTATAGCTGTATTAGTAGCAGTAGCGATAACTACTACAACTACTACTAGTGCTACCATTAATAGCAACAGTAGTAACAATAGCAGTGGTAGTAGAAATAGTATTAGTAGTACTACTAATAGTAGTAGTAGCAGTAGTAGTCGCGGAACTAGTAGTAGTAGTAGTAATAGTAGTAGCAATAGTAGGAGCTGCAACAACAATAACAACACTACTACTACTATTACTACTACTACTATTGCTACTATGCTACTATTACTACTACTACTATTACTACTATTACTTCTACTATTATTACTACTCCATTAGTGGTGCTACAATTACTGCTACTACATTACTACTTCTACTACTACCACTTCTCCAACTCCTACAACTAATACTACCACTGTTACTTCTATTGTAGTTATTATTACTGCATCTACACCTATTCCTACTCTTGCTACTACTAGTACAACACCTACTCCTACTATAGCTACTCCTAATCCTGCTGTTGTTACAGCTACTACGACAACTTCCACAACTGCTACTGCTGCTACTGCTGCTGCTACTTCTACTCCTACTCCAACAACTACTAATACTACTAGTTTAAGTACTACTAGTCTTACTACTACTACTACCACTACTACTTCTTCTGCTGCTGCTACTACTACTACTCTACTGCTTCTATTACAACTTCCACTACTGATACTAATATAATTACAAGTTCTTCCATGACTACTGTTACTGCCACTGCTACTACTACTACTCTAACTACTACTAATACTACTACTATCACCATTACTACTACTACTCCTACTCCTATTGTCACTACAACTACGACTATTACTACTACTCCTACTGTTACTGCTACGGGTAGTACTAATACTACTACTACCACTCCTACTACTATTAGCAATACCTACAACAACGACGACGACAACAATGACTACTACTACTCCTCCTACTCCTACTGCTACTACTTGTACTAGTACTACTATGACAACTACTGCCACTACTACTGTTGCTGTTGCTGCTAGCACTCCTACTATTTTTGCTCCTACTTCTACTGCTATTACTACTACTACTACGAGAACTACTAAAACTACTACTATTACTTACCACAACTACTACTGTTACAACTGCTACTACCACTGCTCCTACTACTACCTCTACTACTACTTCTACGATAGCTGCTACTACTACTAATACTGCAACCACCACTACTACTACTACCACCACTACTACTACTATGGCTTATTACCACAACTTGTGCTACTAGTACTGCTACTGCTACCACTCCACAGACTACTACTACTACGACTATTCCTACTATGACTTGTACTACTACTAGTATTACTAATACAACTACTGCTACTACTACTACTACTATAGCTAGTACTCCTACTAGTATTGCTATTGCTACTACTACAACTACAACTCCTACTACTGCTATTACTCCACTACTACAACTACTGTTACTACTACTACTCTTACTACTACTACTACAACCACGAGTACTACCAATACTATTGCTTACGACTACTACTACTATTACTACTACTACTACTTATTACTACTACTACTTATTATTACTGCTACCACTCCACCAACTACAACTACGACTACTACTACTACCACTTTGACTATTACTACTACTACTACTACTACTACTACTACTACTACTACTATTACTACGGTTACCACTACTCATTCTGCTACTTCAGTAGCCATAACTACTATACTACCACTACCACAACGATAACAACAATAACTAGTACTACTACTGCTACAACTACTACTACTACGACTGCAACCACTACACTACTAAAAACTACTACTACTACTGCAACTACTCCTACTATTGTTACAACAGCTACATGGTTACTAATACTACAACTGCTCCTACTACTATTATACTAATACTACTACTGCTACAACTGCTATAGCTACTACTATTGCTGCTTCTACCACTACTATTGCTACTATTACTACTACTACTGCTCCTTCTACTACAACAACCACTACTACTACAGCTACGAATACTACAACTACTACTACAACCACTACTACTACTGCAATAGCTATTGCTACTACTACTATTACTGCAACTACTACACCTGCTACTACAACTACTACCACTGTTGTTGCTACTGCTTCAACTGCTACTACTGCTACTGCTACTGCTGATACTACTATTACTACTGCTACTCCTATTACAACAACAACTACTACGAGTACTGCCACTACTACCACTATTACAACAACTACTACTTCATCAACTACTAGTACAATTGCTAGTACTACTACTTCTAGTACTACTGGTACGACTACTACTAATGCTTACACTACAACTACTATGCCTACTACCACTACTACTCCTAGTAGTAGTAGTACTACTACTATTAATACTATGCATACTACGACTCCGACTACTACTACAACAACAACAACTACTACTGCTACCCTGACTACTATTACTACTATTACAACTACAACTACAACTACACCTACTACTGCTACAACTATTGCCTTGCTACTAATACTCCTACTACTACTATTACTACTTTCATTAATACTAGTACTGCTGCTACTAAAACTACTCCTACAGCTACAACGACAAGTAAAACTCCAACTACTACTACTACAACAACTGCCACTACTATAACTACTATTGCTACTGCTACTGTAGCTGCAGCTACTACTACTATTGCTACTAATAGTGCAACTGCTACTACTACTACTACTAATACTACTACTAATACAACTACTGCTACTATTGCTACTGCTACTACCAATCCTGCTATTATTAATATTACTACTCCTACTACTCCTACAACTACTGCAACTACTACTCCTCCTACTACAGCTATGACCACTATTACTCCTATTGTAGCAACTACTCCTACTACTAGTCCTACAACAACTACTACTAAAACTGCTAGTACTACTACACTCCTACTACAACTACTACTAGAACTACTGATGCCACAACAACTACTCCAACTACTACTACCACTACAACTACAACAACTACTACTACTAATGTTGCCACTACAGCGGCTGATGCTACTACTACCAATACAGCTACTACTTCTATTAGTCAGACTATTCCACCTAATTCTACTGCTAAGACTATTAATCCCACTACTACAATTGCTACCCCAACTCCAACTGCACCTACTACACCAACTGCTTCTCCTACAACAACAACAACAATTGCTGCTGCTACTACAACTACTATTACCACTACTACTACTTCTGCTACTACTGCTGCTGCTTCTACTACTATGGATACTACAACTTCAACTCCAACTACAACAACTACTGCCACCACCACAACAACAACAACAACTACTACTACTGTTACTACTATCACTACAACAACAACAACAACGACTACTGCTACTATTGCTACTACTCCTTCTAGCACTACTGCTACTGCCACTAGTACTATGGCTACTACTAATGCTACAAATACTACTACTACTACTGCTACTACTCCTGCTATTGTCATGGCTATTACTACTTCTACAACTGCTGCCATTACTTACTACAAATACTTCTGCAAAAACTGCTACTACAACTACTCCAACTACTATCGCTACAACAACTACTAAGACTGCTCCTACTACTACTACTACGACTACAATGACAACTACTATTTCTACTACTACCTACTACTACTCCTTCAACAACTACTACAATAACTAATTATTACTACCACTACTGCTACTGTTACTACTACTACTACTACTAGTGCCACTACTACTACTACTACTTATGCTACTACTACTGCTACTGCTACAACTCCATATACTACCACTACCACTACAACTACTACTACGACTACTACGACTTATTATTACAACTTCTGCTACTACTACTATTATAATTACTGACTACTCCTACTACAACAACTACTACTACCAATATTACTGCTTACCACTACTTGTACTACAACTACTGCTACTACTACTACTACTACTACTTCACCTACTAAAACTATGGCTACTACTACTACTACTTATACAACTGCTACCACTATTGCTACTACAACTATTACTACTATTACCACTACTCCTACTACTACAGCAGCCACGACTACTACAACTACTACTACTACAACAACAACTATTGCTATTAAGACTACTACTACTACAACTACTACTACTTCTACTACTACTATTGCTACTACTACTACAATTGCAACTACTACACTACTAAAACTAATAATACTACTGCAACTACAACTACTACTGCTACTACAGCTACTACTGTTACCAATACTACAACTGCTACTACTACCGTTACTACTATTACTACTACTGCTACTACTGCTACAGCTACTACTACTACTGCTACTACCACTACTATTACTACTACTATTACTGCTACTACTTCTACTACTACTAACTACTGCTCCACCTACTATTGCCACTGTAAATACTACCATTACTAATACTACGACTACTTATTACTACTACTACTACTACTACTACTACAACAACTACTATTACGACTACTGCGACTGCTACTACTACTACTACGATAACTACTACTACTATTTCTACAGCTACAATTGCTACTTCTTCTACTACTACTACTGCAGCTACTGCTTCTACTACTATTACTGCTGCTTTTGCTACAAGCACAACTACTACTATTCTAGCTAGTATAACAACAACTACTACTACTGGAACTACTACCATGGCTCATACTATCACTACTGCTCCTACAACTACCACTACTACAACTGCTACTACTCCTTCAACTACTACTATTACCGCCATTACTACCAAAACTGCTAATACTCCTTCAATGATTACTACTACTGCTCCTATTTTGACAACTACAACTACTATTACCACAACATCTACTACTTCGCCTATGACTACTTATGTTGCTACTATTACTTCTGCTACTACTATTGCTAATGCTACCACTACTACTAGTTCTACATCTACGACTACTACTACTACTGCGACTACCACTACTACTACTGCTGCTGCTGCTGTTATCAAAACTGCTACCACTGCTATCACTACTTCTGCTTCCACCACCACTACTATTGATACTAGTACTGCTGCAACTACCACTGCTCTTACTAATACTCTACTTGGCCAACTACTACTACTACTAGTACTACTACTATTGCTACGACTACTACTACCACCACTATAACTACTACTACTACTACAACGACTAATACTGCAATTGGTACTACTGCTTTTGCTACAACTACTACTGCCTCTACTACTTCTGCTACTACTGCTACAACAACAACAACTACTACAACTACTGCAACCATAACTGCCACTACTCCAACAACTATTACTACTACTACTACTACTACAACGACTACTACTACTACAACTGTTACCACCACAACTGCTATTATTGCTGCTACTACTACTTTAATTAATAATTCCGCTACTACTACTACATTTACTACTACTTCTACAACTGCTACAACTAACGCAACAACTACTGCTACTCCTAATACTACTACTACTGCTGCAACTACTGCTGCTTACGTATGCGGCCATACGACCACGACGACGAGGACGCCCGACTATCCTGCGACTCCTACTATACTTACTCACTACTACACCTCCGCCTCCATACTGATTAATAACTATACTACTACTTACTACTACTACTACTACTACTATATATACTACTACTATACTACTATACTAATAACTACTACTCCGACCTACTACTACTACTACTACTACTACTTGTATCTTACTACTACTACTCCTACTACGAACAACTACTACTAATCTACTGTACTACTAGTACTACTATTACTACTACTTTTACTGCTATTACTACTACTACTACTACTACTACAATTGCTACTACTACAACTACTGCTACTACACCTACTACTACTATGACTACTACTACTACTTTTACTGCTACTACTGCTACTACTACTACTAAAACTACTGCTACTGCTACTACTACTACTGCCACTACAATTACTAATACTACTAGTACTACTAGTGCTACTACAGCTACGTCAACTTCTGCTACTAGTGCATGTCTACTGTGGCAACTACTATTACAGCTATTAATGCCGTGGTTACTACTGCTTTGCCTACTACTACAACTACTACTACTAATGCTACTACTAATACTGCCATTGCTGTGACTGATACTACAACTACCACTACTACTACTACTACTACTACTACAACTAATTCTACTACTTCTGCAACTTTTGCCGCTGTTACTGCTACTGCTGTGACCGCTACAATTGCTCTAGCTATGACTCTAATTACTTCTAGTCCTCCCACTGCTACTACTACTGCTAGTGCTACTATAATTACTACTACTTCTGCTATAATTACTACTGTTGCTACTACTACGACTACTACAGAACTAGAACTACATCTAGTACTACAACTACTACAACAATTGTTGCTGCTTCTGCTGCTACCACTGCGATGGCTACTACTACTACAATTACTACCCCTACTACTCCCTCTCCTACTTCTACTACAACTACTACTAATGCTGCTACTACAACTACCACTACCACTACTACTACTACGATGGCTACTACTGCTACTACTACTGCTGTTACAGCTACTATTACCACTACTAGTACAACTAATAGAACTACCACTACAACTACTGTAACCACTACTGGTACTACTACTCCCGGTACTACTACTATTCCTTCTATTACTAATACTAACACTAGTATTGCTACTAGTTCTACTTCAACTACTACTACTACGACTACTACCTCTGGTACTACTGCTGCAACAACTACCACTGCTGCTACAACTACTACTACTAGTGCCACTACTACTACTACTACTTATGCTACTATTACAGCTACTGCTATTAAGACTACTACAACTACAACTACTACTATTTCTACTATGACTACTGCTACTACTACTACGATTGCAACTACTACACTGCTAAAACTAATAATACTGCTACAACAATAACTACTACTGCTACTACAGCTACTACTGCTACCAATACTACAACTGCTACTACTACCGTTATTACTATTACTACTACTGCTAAAACAACAACTGCTGCTGCTACGACCACTACTTTTACTACTACTATTACTACTACTACTTCGACTACTACTAACTATTGCTCCACCTACTACTACTACTACAAATACTACTATTACTAATACTACCACTACTTATTATTGCTACTACTACTACTAATGTTATAGTTCCTACTATAGCTACGGCTGCTCCTACAACAACAACAACTACTACAACTACTACGACTGCTACTACTACTACGACAACTACTACTACTATTTCTGCTACTACAATTGCTACTTCTTCTACTACTACTACTACAGCTACTGCTTCTACTATTACTACTGCTTTTGCTACAAGCACAACTACTACTATTACAGTTGCTATAACAACTGCTACTACTACTAGAACTACTACCATGGCTCATACTATCACTACTGCTCCTATGACTACCACTATTACAATTGCTACTACTCCAATGACTACTACTATTACCGCCACTACTACCAAAACTGCTAATACTCCTTCAATGATTACAACAACTACTACTATTACAATAATATCTACTACTTCGCCTATGACTACTTATGTTGCTACTACTACTTTTGCTACTACTATTGCTAATGCTACCACTACTACTAGATCCACATCTACGACTACTACTGCTGCTGCGACTACCACTACTACTATAACTGCCGCTACTGTTGTCAAAATTGCTACCATTGCTATCACTACTTCTCCTACCACCACCACTACTACTGATACTAGTACTCCTGCAACTACCACTGCTCTTGCTAATAATCTACTTGGCCTACAACAACTACTACTACTACTACTATTGCTACTACTACTACTACCATCACTATAACTACTACTACTACCATCACTATAACTGCTACTACTACTACAGCGACTAATACTGCTATTGCTACTACTACTTTTGCTACAACTACTACTACGTCTACTACTTCTGCTACTACTACTGCTACAACAACAACAACTACTACAACTACTACAACCACAACTACCACTACTCCAACAACTATTACTACTACTACTACCACCACAACTGCTACTATTGCTGCTACTACTACTTCAGTTAATAATACCACTACTACTACTACTTCTACTACTACTTCTACAACTGCTACAACTAATGAAACAACTATTGCTACTACTAATACTGCTGCTGCTGCTGCAACTACTACTACTACTGTAGTAGCTACTACTACTACTATTACTACTACTACTACTTCTATTCCTACTACTACTACTACTTTTACTACAACTACTCCTCCTCCTCCTCTTCCTACTAATATAATAACTACTACAACCACAACAACAACAACAAAAACTACTACTACTACTACTTTTACTACTACTACTACTACTACTACTATGATTACTACTACTGCTATTACTATTACTGCTACTACTACAACTAGTACTACTATTACTACTACTTTTACAACTATTAGTACTACTACTACTACTATTGCTACTACACCTACTACTACTATGACTATTACTACAACTTTTACTGCTACTACTGCTACTACTACTACTACTACAACTATTGCTATTGCTACTGCTACTACTACTGTTGCAACTACAATTACTAATACTACTAGTACTAATAGTGCTACTACCGCTACATCAGCTTCTGTAACTAGTGCAAAACTACTGCAGCAAATACAATTGCAGCTATTAATGTCGTGGCTACTATTGCTTTGCTTACTACTATGACTACTACTGGTACAACAACTTCTACTAATGCTACTACTAATATTGGATTGCTCTGACTGATACTGCTACTACTACTGCTACTGCTACTACTACAATTACAACTAATTCTACTACTACTGTAGCTTCTACCACTGCTACTATAGCTACTGCTACTGCTACTGCTATGACTGCTACAATTACTATAGCTATGACTTCTATTGCATCTAGTCCTACCACTGCTACTTCTATTGCTAGTGCTACTATAATTACTACTACTTCAGCTACAACTACTACTACTACTACTACTACAACAACAACAACAACTAGAACTACATCTAGTACTACAACTACTACAATAATTGTTGCTGCTTCTGCTGCTACCACTACGATGGCTACTACTACTACAACTACTACCGCTACTACTTCCTCTCCTACTACTACTACAACTACTACTAATGCTGCTACTACAACTTCTACTACCACTACTACTACTACGATGGCTACTACTAATGTTGCTACTGCCACTACTGCTGCTGCCACTACTACTACTACTAGTATAACTACTAGGACTACCACTACAACTACTAAAACCATTACTGGTACTACTTCTCCTAGTACTACTACTATTCCTACTGTTACTAATACTAACACTAGTATTGCAACTACTTCTACCTCAACTACTACTACTATCTCTGGTACTACTGCTGCAACAACTACGACTGCTACTACTACTACTACTACTAATCCTACTATAATTACTACCTGTAGTAGTAGTAGAAGACGTAGTATTAGTGGCAATAGTAGACATAGCAGTAGTTGAAGTAGTAGTGGTAGTAGCTGTCATAGAAATAGTGGTAGTAGTAGCAGTAGCAGTAGCAGTTGCAGTAGTAGCTATAGTAGTAGTAGTACTAGAAGCAGCAGGATTAGTAGTTATAGCAGTTGTAGTAGTCGTAGTAGCAGCAGTAGCAGTTGCAGTGGTTGCAGTAGAAGTAGCATTAGTTGCTGTAGCAATAGCAGTATTTGTAGTACCATTAGTAGTAGTAGTAGTAGTAGAAGCAATAGTAGTCGTCGCAGTGGTAGTTGTTTGAGTAGTAGTACTGGTAGTAGTTATTGTTATCGTTGTTGCATTAGTAGTAGCAGAAGTAGCAACAAAAATAGTAGTAGTTATTGTAGAATTAGTTGTAACAGACATGGCAGCAATAGTCGAAGAAGTCGTAGCGAAAGCAGCTATAGTAGTTATACTAGCAATAGTAGTTGTTATAGTAGTAGTAGTTGTAGCAGTAACTACTACAACTACTACTACAAGTGATACCATTAGTAGCAATAGTGGTAACAATAGTAGTAATAGTAGAAACAGAAGTAGTAGTAGCAGAAGTAGTGGCAGTAGTCACAGTAGTAGTAGTAGTAGTAATAGTAGTAGCAACTGTAGTAGCAACAACAGTAGTAATTATACTACTACTACTCTTACTAGTACTACTGTTGTTGTGGTTGCTACTATTACGACTACTACTATTACAACTATTACTACAACTATTATTACTACTCCATTAGTAGTGCAACTATTACTACTACTACTATTAGTACTACTACTACTACTACTACTACTATTACTACTACTTTTACTGCCAGTGCTGCCATTATTACTACTTCGACACCTATTGCTACTCTTGCTACCGGAAGTACTACTCTTGCTCCTACTTCAACTACTCCTAATAGTACTGTTGTTGCAACTGCTATGACAACTTCTACAACTACTACTGCTACTACTGCTGCTACTTCTTCTGCTACACCTACAACAACAACTACTACTAGTTTAAGTACTACTACTCTTACTACTACTACCACTTCCACTACTACTGCCGCTGCTACTAGTACTATTACAACGAATACTACTACTACTCTACTGCTTCTACTACTACTTCTACTACTAATAATAATACAATTACAACTTCTTCCACAACTACTGCTACTGCTACTGCTACTACTATCACTACTATTACTATTACTACTAGTACTACCACCACTACTGCTACTTCTACTACTACCGCTACTACTCCTACTACTACTACTACTACTACTACAACTACTAGTACAACTTCTAGGACTACTACCATAACTACTGCAACAACTACTGCTACTACCACTGCTGCTACTACTACTACTCATACTGCTACTAATACTAATACTAGTACTACTACAACTTTTACTTCAACTACTACTACTACGACTACTACTTGTAGTACTACTCCTGCACTACTACAACTACCACTACCACTACTACTACTACAATTACTACTACTAGTAGTAGTAGTAGTAGTAGTAGCAGTAGCAGTAGTATTAGTCACAATAGTAGCAGTATAAGTAGTAGAAGTAGTACTAATTGAAGTACGAGTAGTAGTAGCAATCATAGAAATATCGGTAGAAGTAATAGTAGCAGTAGCAGTAGTAGTAGTAGCTATAGTAGTAGTACTACTAGAAGTAGCAGGAGTAGTAGCTGTAGCACCTGTAGTAGTCACAGTAGTAGTATCTGTTGAAGTAGTTTAGTAGCAGTAGCATTAGTTGCAGTAGCAACAACAGTATTTGTAGTACCATTTGCAGCAGTAGTAGTGGCAATAGTTGTAGTAGCAGTAGTAGTTGTTGGTGTAATAGTACTAGTAGTAGCAATAGTCATTGTAGTAGTAGTAGTTGTTGTTGTTGTTGTTGTTGCATTAGTAGTAGAAGTAGTAACCGAATTAGTTATAGTTATTATAGAATTAGTAGTAACAGAAGTGGCAGCAGTAGTAGAAGAAGTAGTAGCAAAAGTAGTTGTAGTAATTATACTAGAAATAGCAGTTGCAGTAGTAGTAGTAGCAGTAGCTATAGTAGTTATACTGGCAATAGCAGTTGTAGTAGTAGTAGTAGCAGTAGCTATAAATATTACAACTACTACTACAAGTGCTACCATTTGTAGTAACAATAGTAACAATAGCAGTAGTAGTACAAACTGTAGTAGTAGTACTAGTTGTAGCAGTTGTAGCAGTAGTAGTCGCATGGTAGTAGTTGCTACTATTGCTACTACTACTACTGCTACTGCTGCTACGACTACTCCATTAGTAGTGCAGCTATTACTACTACTACTACCACCACTTCTCCAACTCCTACCACTACTACTACCACTTTTACTGCTAGTGTTGCTATTATTACTACTTCTACACCTATTCCTACTCTTGCTACCTCTACTGCTACACCTGCTCCTACTTTAACTACTCCCAATCCTGATGTTGTTGTAGCTGCTATGACAACTTCGACAACTGCTACTACTCCTGCTGCTACTTCTATAGCCACTCCTCCAACAATTTCCACTACTACTGCTGCTGCTGCTGCTACTATAGCTACTATGAATACTACCACTACTCTACTACTTCTACTACCACTCCTACTACAAATACTAATACAATTACAACTTCTTCCATGACTACTGCTACTGCTACTCCCACTACTACTACTCCAACTTCTACCACTACTACTATTACTATTACTACTACTAGTACTACCATTATTACTACTACTACTACTACAACAACTACCCAAAATCAGACTCCTACTACTGTCACTACAACTACAACTATTTCTACTACTACTACTATTACTGATAGGGGTAGTACTACTAATACTATTGCTACCACTCCTACTACTATTAGCAACTACTACAACAACAACAACAACAACAACTACCACTACTACTGCCCCTACTACCAATACTACCACTAGTACTATTACTACTACCGCTACTACAACTTCAGCTACTACTACTGCTACTACTACTACAACAGCTACAACTATCGCAACAACTACTGCTACTACTACTACTACTACGGCTGCTGCTGCTACTACTACTACTACTACTAATACTACTACTACTACTACTACTATTACTACTACTATTGCTACTGCTATTACTACTACTATTATTGCTATTACAACTAGTACTACTACTACTACTACTACTACTACTACTAATGCTACTACTACAACTACTCCTACTACTACTACTACTCCTTCTATTACTCTGACTATTACACCTACTACTATTACTGCTGCTGCTACTACTACTACAATTACCTCTCCTACTATTGCTACTACTTTAGCTATGAATGCCACTTCAGCTACTTCTACTACTAGTATTACTAGTACTACTACTCCTACCACCACTACTATAACTACTACTGCTACTATAACCACGACTACTACTACTACTATTGCTAATATTATTGCTACTAATAATACTACTATTACTACTACTACTGTTACTACTACTACTACTACTTCAGCTACTACTACTGCTACTACTACTGCTACTACTACAACTTCTACTACTATTACTACAACTACTACAACTAATGCAACAACTACTGCTACTGCTAATACTACTATTATTGTTGATACTACTACTTATTCTACTATTAGTACTCTACTCCAACTCCTACTGCTGCTGTGACTCATACTCCAACTCGTACAACTACTGCAACTACTACTACAACAACAACCACAACAACAAGAAAAACTGCTACTACTACAACTACTACAAATAAAAATAATACTACTACTACTGCTAATACCACCACTCAAGGTGCTACTACTCCTACTGCTACAAATGCTACTACTACTACTACACTTTCTTCAGCTATTACTACTACTACTACTACAACAACAACTACTACTACTACCAGTGTGATACTATTACTGCTAGTCGCAAATCCAGTAGTAATAGTTGTAGTAGTAGTAGCAGTGTTTGTACTACTATTACTACTACTAGTCGCAAATAGTTGATTATTACTATTACTACTACTACTATGGCTACTATTACTACTAATACAATTACTTCAGTAACAGTAATAGTAATAGTAGCCATAGTAATAGTAGTAATAGTAGTAATAGTAATAATCAACTATTACTACTATTACTATTACTAATCAACTATTACTACTACTATTACTGTTACTACTACTATTACTATGGCTACTATTACTACTATTACTACTACCACCATGACTATTACTACATCAACTACTACTACCACCACGACTACTACTACTACTACTACCACTACCACTAATGGTGCTGCTACTAGTAGCAGTAGTAGATGTTGTAGCCAAAGTAGTACTAGTAGTAGTAGAGGTAGTAGTAGTAGTGTAGTAGCAGTAGCAATAATAGTAATTGTAGAAGTAGTAGTGGTGTAGATGTTGTAGCAGTAGCAGGACAAGAAATAGTAGTAGTAGAAGTAGTAGTAGTAGTAGTCGTAGAAGAGCAGCAGTAGAAGTGGTGGTGGTACTTGTATTAGTTATAGTAGTAGTAGTAGTAGTAGTAGTAGTAGTCGTAGTAGTCGTAGTAGTAGTAGTAGAAGTAGTAGTAATAGTAGTAGTAGAAGTAGTAGTCATAATAATAGCCGTAGATTTAGTAGTAGTGCCACCAGTAAAAGTAACAATACTAGTTGTTATTGTAGTAGCACTACTAACAGTAGTAGTTGTGGTAGTAGTACACGAAGTAGGAGTAGTACTAGCTGTAATAGCAGTAGTAGTAGTATTGGTAGTAATAGTTTTTGAAGTAGTAATAATAGTAGTTATAATTGTAATGGTAGTAGTAGGAGTTATAGTAGGATTAGTAGTAGTATCAGTAGTTGTAGTAATAGGGGTCAGAGTACTAAGAGTTATAGTAGGATTAGTAGTAGTAGCAGTAGTTGTAGTAATAGGGGTCAGAGTAGTAGAAGTTGTAGTAGAAGAACAAGAAGCAGCAGCAGTAGTAGTAGTAATACTGGTTGTAGTATTGGTAGTAGTAGTTGTAGTAGAAGTGGTAGTAGTAGCAGTAGTAGTAGTAATAGTAGTTGGAGTAGTAGTAGTTGCAAGAGTAGAAGTAGTAATAGCATTAGTTTTTGTTGTTGTAGTAGTAGAAATAGTAGTAGTAGTAGTAATAGTTGTTGTTGTAGTAGTAGAAAAAGAAGTATTAGGAGTTAGTAATAATTGTAGTAGTAGTAGTTGATGTTGTTGTCGTATTTAGTTGGAGTAGGAGATGGAGTTGGAGTAGGAGTAGTAGTATAAGAAGTTCTAGTACTAGTAGTAGCAGTAGTAGTCGCATTAGTAGAAGGAGTAGCAATAGCGATAGTTGTAGTAGTAGTAGTAGTAATAGTATTAATGGTATCAGTAGTAGCTGAAGTAGTAATAGTAGTAGTAATAGTAGCAATAGTATTAGTAGTAGCAGTCGTAGTAGTAGTAGTAGAAGAAGAAGAAGAAGGAGTAGCAGTAGTAGTAGTAATAATAGCAGCAGCAGCAGTAGTAGTAGTTGCAGTAGTAGTACTAGTAATAGTAGTTGTCATAGTTGTAATAGAAGTAGTAGTATTAGTAGTATTAGTTATAGTAGTAGTTTCAATAGTAGTAGTATTAGTAGCAATAGGAGTAGCAGCACTAATAGTAGTAGTAGTAGTAATAGTAGTAGTTGTAGTTGTAGTAGTTGTTGTTGTTATTGTTGTTGTAGTAGTAGTAGTAGTCAGAGAAGTACCAGTAGTGGTAGTAAAAGTAATAGTAGTAGTAGTATTTGCAGTAGCAGTAGTAATAGTAGTAGTAGTATTTGTAGTAGAAGTAGTAGTAGTAAAAGTAGTTGTTGTAATTGTAGTGGTAGTAGTAGCAGAACTCAAAGGAGCAGTAGTAGTTATTATTGTTGTAGAAGTTGCAATTGCAATAGTAGAAGTTGTAGATGTAGTAGTAGTGGTAGTAGTAGTTGCAGTATTAGAAGTAGTAGTAGTAATAGTAGCAGAAGTAGCAGTAGAAGCAGTAGTAGTAGTTGCAGCAGTTGTTGTAGTACAAGTAGCAGCAGCAGCAGTAGTAGTAGTAGTATTAGTAGTCGAAACAGTAGTAGTAGTAGAAGTAGTAGTAGTAGTAGCAGTAGCAGTAGCAATAGTAGCAGCAATAGCAGTAGTGTAGTAGTAGTAGTAGCACAAGTAGTAATGGTAGTAGCACTAGAAGTAGTAGAAGTAGTCATACAAGTAGTAGTATTAGTTGTAGTAACAGTTATAGTAGTAGTAATTGTTATTGTTGTTGTTGTAGTAGTAGTAGTAGTAGTAGTGGTAGTAGTAGTAGGAGTAGTAATAGCAGTAGAAGTAGTAGTGGTAGTAGTAGTAGGAGTAGTAATAGTAGTAGTAGCAATAACAATAATAATAGTAGCAGCAGCAGCAGTAGTAGCAGTAGTAGTATAACTAGAAGTAGTAGGCATTGAGTAGTAGTTGTAGTAGTAGTAGAAAAAGTAGAAGTTGTTGGAATTATAGTAGCAGTAGTAGCAACAGTAGTAGTAGTAGTAATAATATTTGTAGTAGTTGTTGCAGTAGAAGTAGAAGTAGGAGTAGGAATAGGAGTAGGAGTAGTAGTAATACTAGTTGTAGATGTAGGATTTCTAGCCATTGTAGTAATAGTTGTAGTAGTAGTGGTTATGGCAGTAGTAAGAGAAGTCATAGTAGCAGCAGTAGTAGCAGTAGCAGTAGTAGTAGTAATAGTAGTAGAAGTAGCAGTTTTAGCAGTTGTTGTAGTACAAGTAGTAGTAGTTGTAGTAGTAGTCGTAGTAGTGTTGAAGTAGTAGTAGTAGTAGTAGTAGTGTTGTAGTAGTAGCAGTAGCAGAAGTAGTAGTAGTAGTAGCACTAGAAGTCGTAGAAGTAGTCGTAGAAGTAGTAGTAGTAGCAGCAGCAATAGTAGTAATACTAGTTGCAGTAGTAGTAGAAGTAGGAGTAGCAGTAGGAGTAGTAGTAGTAATAATAATAGTAGTAGTTGTTGCTCTAGAAATTCTAACAGCAGCAGTAGTAGCAGCAGCAATAGTAGTAATACTAGTTGCAGTAGTAGTAGAAGTAGGAGTAGTAGTAGGAGTAGTAGTAGTAGTAATAATAGTAGTAGCTGTTTCTATAGAAATTCTAGCAGCAGCAGTAGTAATAGAGGCAGTGGTTGTCGCAATAGTAACGAAAGTCATAGTAGCAGAAGTAGTACAAGTTGTAGTATTAGGAGTAGTTGAACTAGTTGTGGTAGTAGTGGTAGAGGTAGCAGTAGGGGCAGTAGTAGCAGCATTAGGAGTAGCAATAGTAGTACTAGTGTCATAGGAGTCAAAGTAGTATTAGTAGTAGCAGTTGTTGTTGTAGTAGTAGTAGCTATAGCAGCAGCAGCAGTAGTAGCAGTAGTAGTAGTAATAGCAGTAGAAGTAGCAGTAGGAGCTGTAGTAGCCGAAGTTGCAGCAATAGTAGCAGTTGTAGCAGTTGTAGCAGTAGTAGTAGTAGTAGCCGTAGTAGTAGCAGTAGAAATAGTAGTAGCAGTAGTAGCAATTGCAGTAGTAGCAACAGCAACAGTAGTAGCAGTAGTGGAGGTAGGAGTAGTAGGTGCAGTAGTTGTATTGGTAGAGGTATTAGTAGTAGGAGTAGTAGTAGTAGCTGTAGTATGAGGTGGAGAAGTTGGAGTACTAGTAGGAGCAGTAGTATGATTAGTTGTAGGAGTAGTCATAGTAGTGGCAGCAGTAACAGTAGTTGTAGCAGTACTAGTAGTAGTAGTAGTAGTAATTGTAGCAGTACTAGTAGTACAAGCAGTAGTAGTAGCATTAGTAGTAGCAGAAGTAGTAGTAGCAGTTGTAGTAGCAGTGGTAGTAGTCAACAGTAGTTGTAGTAGTAGTAGTAGCTGCAATTTTAATAGTAGTAGTAGCAGTAGTTTTAGTTGGAGTAGTAGTAGGTGTAGTAGTAGCAGTAGTAATACTAGTTATTATTGTAGCAGTAGTAGTTGTAAGTGAAGTAGTAGGACTAGTAGTAGTAGTAGCAGTAGCAGTAGTAGTAATAGTACTAGTAGTAGTGTAGTTGTAGTAGTATTAGTAATAGTATTAGCAGTAGTAAAAGTAGTAGTTGTAGTAGTAATAGTAGTAGAAGTAATAATAGTAACAGTAGTTGTTGCAGTAGTAGTAGCAGTAGCATT
Source organism: Trichopus zeylanicus subsp. travancoricus (assembly GCA_005019695.1). Classification (NCBI taxonomy): domain Eukaryota; kingdom Viridiplantae; phylum Streptophyta; class Magnoliopsida; order Dioscoreales; family Dioscoreaceae; genus Trichopus; species Trichopus zeylanicus. The sequence continues at coordinate 139,587 of RXID01021624.1, forward strand.
AGTGGCAATAGATATAATAGTAGTAGTAGTAGCAGTAGCAGCAGTAGTAGTAGTTACTGTAACAATAGAAGTCATTGTTGTAGCAGTAATACTTGCAGTCGTAGTAGCAGTAGCAATAGTAGAAGTAGTAGTAGTGGTAGTAGTAGTAGTAAAAATAAAAGTAGTAGCAAAAGTAATCGTAGTAGCTATAGTAGTAGTAGTAGAAGAAGTAGAAGTTGTAGGAGCAGAAGTTGCAGGAGCAATAGTAGTAGTAGTTGTAGTAGTAGAAGTTGTTGTAATAGTAGGAGTAGTAGTAGGAGTTGGAGTAGGAGTAGCAGTAGTAAATGTTGTACTAGTAGTAGTAGTAGGAGTAGCCGCAATAGTAGTAGGAGTAGTAGTTACAGTTGTAATAGTAGTATTAGTTGTTATAGTAGTAGCAGAAATAGTAGCAGAAGTAGTAGTAGTAGTAGTAATAGTAGCAATTGTAGTAGTACCAGTAGTAGTAGTAGTAATAGAAGAAGATGAACTAGTAGTAGCAGTAGTAGTTGTAGCAATAGCTGTAGTTGTAGTAGTTATAGTAGTAGCAATAGAAGTAGTAGCATTAGTAGTTTGAAGTAATAGAAGTTGTAGTAGTAGTTGCTGTAGTAGTATGGGAAGTAGTGGCAATAGGAGTAGCAACACTAATAATAATAATAGTAGTAGTAGTAGTAGTAATAGTAATATTAGTAGTTGTTGTTGTTATTGTTGTAGTAGTTGTAGTAGTATTAGTTGTAGCATTAGTAGTAGTAGTAGAAGAAGAAGAATAAGTAG
>RXID01021625.1:0-43473 GCA_005019695.1 Trichopus zeylanicus subsp. travancoricus
TAATTCTACTCCGACTACTACTAGTACTATGCCTACTACTACTAATACAACTACTATTACTACTACTACTACCGTAAGTACAACTACTAATATTGCTACTACTACTACTACTACTGCTGCAACTCCTACTACTATGACTACTACTAGTGGTTCTACTAATACTACTACTACTACTCCTAATGCTCCAACTATTACTTTAACAACAACTACTTCGACTGCAACTGCTACAATAACAACTACTACTTCTACTACTCCTAATTCTCCTACTATAGCTACTACTACTATAGCTACTACTACTACTTCTACTTCTACTACTACTTTTACTACTATCATCACCACCAGCACAATAACTACTACTAATATAACTACAACAATAACTATTACTACTACTATTATTACTACTACTACTGGTACTACTAGTACTCCTTTTTCTAGTACTACTACTATTGATGCTACAGTGACTGCTACAACTACTAATACTAATAATAATACTACTCCTACTATGACTGCTATTACAACAACAACAATAACGACAACAACTACTACAACAACTACTACTACTATTACTACTGCTACTACTACAACTACATCTTCTGCTACTACTACTACTTGTACTACTACAATAATTGCTACTGCTACTACTAATATAACAAGAATAACAACAACTAGTACTACTACTACCACTACTGCTACTATCACCATTACCACTAATACTACAACTACAACTGCTACTACTACTATTACTACTACTGCTAGTACCACTACTACTACTAAAACTAGTTCATTCCTACCCTTACACTGACTACCGATTCTATTCTTACCAGTACTACTACCACTACTCCTCCTACTCCTATGCGTACTATTGATCCTACTACTACTTCTACTACTACCACTACTATAACCACTACTACAACTACTACTACTATTACTATTACTGCAATTGCTGCTATTGTTAGAAATGCTGCTGCTACTACTTCTATTGCTATAAATACTACAACTACTTCTACTGCTACTCATTCTATTGCTAATCCTACAATCAGAATAACTACTACTACTACAACTATGACTACCACTACAACTACTCCAACTACTATTACTCATAATACTACTACTACTAGTGCTACTACTACTCTGACATCAAGTCGTGCAACCATGACTACTACTACCACTACTAATACTACAACTACTACTATTACAACTACTAATACTGTTGTTGCTGCTACTACTACCACTATAACTATGACACCTACTTTTGCTACTATTGCTATGACAATTGCTTCTACCACTATTGCTGCTACTACTACCACAAACACTACTCTGCTACTACTACTACTACTACTACTACTAACACTACTACAATTATTGTTGCTATTATTACTACTACTACTACTACTACTACTACTTACGGCTGCAACAACTTCTACTTCTGATGGTTCTACTGCTACTTGTACTACAATTGCTATTTCAAATACTAGTACTACTGCTGCAACTACTACTACTACTACTGCTATTGCTGTAGCAGCAGCTACTACCACTACTGCTACTACTAATACTACAATAACTATTACTACTACTAGTGCTTCTACTACTACTGCTATTGCTACTACTATTACTACTATGGCAATTGCTACAACTACAGTGGCTACTACTACTACAGCTACTACTACCACTACTACTAATGCTGCTGCTACTACTACTACTAAAACTATTGCTTCTCCTCCTCCTCCTCCTACTACTACTACTACTTCTATTATAACTGCTACTACTACTGTTACTAATGCTGATGCAGCTATTACCACTACAACTACTGCTTCTTTTGCTACTATTACTACTACTAATGTAACCACTACAGTTGTAACTACTCTTACCACTACTGCTGCTGCTACTACCACTACAATTGCTACTACTAATCCTGCTACTACTACTACAACTATTACTACTATTATGGCAACTACTGCTATTATTGTTGCTAGTATAACTATTACTACTACTACTATTACTACTAGCGCTATTACTATGACTACTACTACAACTATAATTTCTATTACTACTACAACCACTTCTGCTTCTACTTCTGGAACTGCAACAGTGTATACTACTACTTATGCTACTACCACCACCACCACTACTACTACTAATGCTATTACCACTACTACTACTATTATTATTACTACTACTGCTGCTACTAGAACTACTACTAGTACTACAACTACTACTGCTTCTACTACTAACACCACATTTGCGGTTACTTCTGGTACTACTTCTACTACTACTACAACAACAACAAAAACAACTACTACTACCACTACTACTTCTACTACTACAACTACTACAGCCAAGATAACTACTGTAACTATTACTATTACGACAACTAGTAGTACTCGTAGTAGTAGTTGTAGTAGTAGTAGTGGTAGCTATTGTAATAGTAGTAGTTGCAGTTGTAGTTGTTATAGCTGTAGAAGTCATAGTAGCAGTTGAAGAAGTTGTAGTATTTCGAATAGTGACAGAAGTAGGGGATGGAGTTGGAATAATAGTAGCAAAAGTAGAAGTTGTAGTAGTCATTGTAGTAGTCACACATGTATTATTAGCAATGTAGTAGTAGTAAGAGGAGGAGGAGTAATAGGAGTAGCAAAAGTAGTAGTAGTAGTAGGAGTTGCAGTTATAGTGGTAGTGGTAGTGGTAGCAGTAGTAGTGGAAGTAGCAATAATAGTAGTAGTAGCAGTAGTAATAGCAGTAATTGGAGTATTACTTATAGTAGTAGTAGCAATAGTAGCAAAAGTTGTTATAGCAATAGTGGAAGTAATATGAGTAGTGGTAGAAGTAGTAGAAGTAGAATGTGTAACAGTAGTAGTTGTAGCAACAATAGTAGTAGTTGTAGTATTAGTGGTAGCATTGGTTGTATTGGTAGTTGTTGCAGTAGTAGTAGTAATTGTAGTAGTGGTTATAGTAGTAGTAGTAGTAGTAGCAGTAGTAATACTTGTTATTGTTGTTGTTGTAGTAGTAGTAGTTGTTGTAGTATTGGTAGTTTTGTTATAGTAGGAGGAGGAGTCGCATAGCAGTGGTAGTAGTAGTTGTAGTAGTAGTATTAGTAGTAGTAGTTGTGGCAGTAGATGAAGTAGCAATAGTAGTAGCGCTAGTACAAGTATAAGTAAGAGTAGTTGCAGTAGCAGTAGGAGTACAAGTAGTAGTAACAGTAGTGGAAGTAGACATAGTAGTCGTTGTAGTAATAGTAAGAGAAGCAGTCATAGCAGCAGTAGTAGTAGAAATAGTTGGTGAATTTGTAGTAGTAGTAGTAGTAGCAGTTGTAGTGGTAGTATTCAGAGTAGTAATAATAGTGGTGGTTGGAGTAGTAGCAGCGCTTGTAGTAGTCGTTGTGTAGCAGTATGCTAGTAGTAGTTGTCTTAGTAGTAATAGAAGTAGTAGCAATAGCAGCAGTAGCAATAGTAGTTTTAGTAGTTGAAGCAGGAGTGGTAGTAGTAGTAGTAGTAGTAGTAGCAGTAGCAGGGGTAGTATTAGTACTAGTAGTAGTTGTAGTAGCAGTAGAAGTAACTGTTGTTACCGTAGTAGTAGTAGTAGTTATTGTAGTAGTAGGAGTACTAGTGGTAGTAGTAGTTATAGTAGCAGCAGCAGCTGTAGTAGTAGTAGTAGTAGTAGTAGTTGTTGTTGTTGTTGTTGTTGTTGTTGTTGTAGTAGTAGAGGTAGAGGTAGTAATAGTTGTAGTAGTAGTACTATTAGCAGTAGTAAAACTTGTATTTGTAGTTGTAGTTATTGTAGGAGGTGGTATCACAGTATTAGGAGAAGTAGTTATAGAAGTAGGAGTAGTAGTAGTAGAAGGAGTATTATTAGTAGTAATACTAACGAAGTAGCAGCAGCAGCAGCAGTAGTAGGTGTATTAGTAAGAGTAGTTGCAGTAGCAAAAGGAGTACTTGTAGTAGTAGTAATAGTCATCGTAGAAGTAGTAGTAGTAGTTGTAGTATTATAAGTTGTAGCAGTAGTTGTAGTAGTACTTGTAGAAACAGTTGGAGTAGTTGTTGTAGTAGTAGTAGTAGTAGTGGTGGTAGTAGTATTAATAGTAGTAATCGTAGTAGCTATTGGAGTAGTAGTAAAACTTGTAGTAGTAGTTGTAGTAGTAGTGCAGTGTTTAGTAGCTATATTAGTAGCAGCAGTAATAGTAGTATTTGTAGTAGTAGTAGCAGGATGAGTAGTAGTAGGAGGACGAGGAGGAGTAGTAGTAGTTATTGTTGTAGTTGTTGTAGTTGTTGTAGTTGTTGTAGCAGTAGTAGAAGTAGTAGTAGCAGTAGTAGTAGCAATAATATAAGTAATAGTAGTGGTAGTAATACTAGTAGCCAAAGTAATGGTAGAAATTATTTTAGGAGTAGGATTAGAAATAGTAGTAGTTGTTGTAGTGGCAGTAGTAGTAGTAGTAGTAGTAGTCATAGTAGTCATAGTAGTAGAGGCAGTAGTTGTTGTTGTAGTTGTCGTAGTAATATTAGTAGTAGTAAATTTTGTTGTGATAGTAGTAGAAGAAGTAGTAGCAGTAGTAGTAGTTGAAGTAGAAGTAGTAGCAGCTGTTGTAGTAATACTAGTAGTAATAAAAGTAGGAGTAGTAGCAGTTGAAGTAATAGTGTAAGTAATTTTTGTAGTTGTGTAGTTGTTGTCACTGTAGTAGCAGTAGCAGCAATAGAGGTAGTAGTACTAGTGGTAGTAGTTGCAGTAGTTGTAGTAGTAGTCATTATACTAGCAGTAGAAGGAGTGTACTAGTAGCAGTAATAGTGTAGTGTTAGTAGTTATTATAGAAGTAGAAATAGAAGTAGTACTAGAAGTTGTAGTCGTAGTAGTAGTAGCAGTTATTATTGTAGTAGTAGTAGTAGCAGCAGTAGTTGTAGTTGTATTAATAGCAATAGTAGTACTAGTAGTAGTAGGAGTAGTCGAAGCAAGAGTAGTCGTAGCAGCTGGAGTTGTAGTAGTAGTATGAGGAGTAGTAGTAGTCGAAGAAGTAGCAGCAGTAGTAGTAGTACTAGTTGTAGTATTAGTAAGAGTAGTTGTTGAAGAAGTAGGAGTACTAGTAGTTGTAGCAATAGTGGCAGTAGACGTAGTAGTCATAGTAGCAGTAGTAATAGTAGTAGTAGTAGTAGTAGTAGTAGTACTAGTAATAGTTGGTGTATTTGTAGTGGTAGTAGTAGTAGTGGAAGTAATAATCATAGTAGTAGTAGTAGTTGTTCGAGTTGTAGTAGTGCTTCTAGTAGTAGTAGTCGTAGTAGTAGCTGTATTAGTAGTAGTAGAGGTAGTTGCAATAGCAGCAGTAGCAGTAGTAGTTGTAGTAGTTGTAGCAGGGGTAGTAGTACCAGTAGTAGTAGCCGTAGTTGGAGTAGTAGTAGTACTGGTAGTAGTTGTAATAGTTGTCAAAGTAGCGATTGTAGTAACAATAGTTGTTATTATTCTTATAGTATTAATATTAGTAGTTGTTGTACTTGCAGTAGTAGTAGTAGTACTAGTAATAGTAGTAGCAGCAGTAGCAGTAGCAGTAGCAGCAGCAGCAGTAGTAGTAATTGTAGTAGTAGTAGTACTAGTAGTGGTAGTAGTACTTGTGTTGATTGTTACCATTATGGCAGGAGGAGGAGTCATAGTATTAGTGGAAGAAGTAGTTGTAGGTATTGGAGTACTAGTAGTAGTAGAAGTTGTTTAGTAGTAGTAGCAGTAGATTAACTAGCAGCAGCAATAGTAGTAATAGTAGTAGTATTAGGAGGAGTTGTTGTAGTAGCAGTAGGAGTACTTGTAGTAGTAGCAATAGTCGTAGTAGAGGTACTAGCAGTAGTTGTAGTAGTGGTAGTAGAAATAGTTGGAGTTGTTGTAGTAGTAGTAGTAGTAGTGGCAGTGGTGGTATAAATAGTAGTAATGGCAATAGTTGTTGGAGTAGCGACAGCAGTGCTTGTAGTAGTAGTAGTTGTTGCAGTAGTAGTGTAGTAGTAGTAGCTATATTAGTAGTAGTACAGGTAGTAGCAGTCGCAAGAGTAGAAGTAGGAGTTGTAGTAGTAGTAGCCGGAGTAGAAGTAGTCATAGTGGTAGTAGGAGTAGTAGTAGTTGTTGTTGTAATAGTAGTAGTAGAAGAGGTAGTTGTAGTAGTCGCAGCAGTAGTAGTAGTAGCAGCAGTAATATAAGTAGTAGTAGCGGTAGTAATACTAGTAGGTTATGTAATGGTAGAAATTGTTTTATGAGTAGGAGTAGAAATAGTGGCAGTAGTTGCAATAGTAGTATTAGTAGTAGTAGTTGCCGTATTAATAGTAGTAGTAATAATAGCAGTAGTAGTAGTAGTACAATAAGGAGTAGCAGTAGTCGTTGTTATAGTAGAGGTAGTAGTAGTAGTAGTTGTACTAGTTGTAATATTTGTAGGAGTAGTAGTAGTTGAAGTAATAGTAGAAGTCATTTTAGCAGTAGTGTAGTTATAGCAGCAGCAGTTGTAGTTGTTCTAGTAGAGCTATTAGGAGTAGAAGTGGTGGTCATTATACTAGTAGTAGCATGAGTAGTAGTAGTAGCAGTAGTAGTGTATTAGAAGAAGTAGTTGTTGGAGTAGAAGTAGAAGTAAAAGTAGCACTAGAATGTGTAGTGGTAGCGGTAGTAGCAATTGTTGTTGTTGTTATTATAGTAGCCATAGTAGTAGTACTAGTAGCAGTAGCAGCAATCGAAGTGGTCGTAGTAGTACTAGCAGCAGGAGTAGTAGTTGTAGTAGTAGTAGTAGTAGTAGCTATAGTTGTTATAGTAACGATTGTAGTAGTAGTAGCAGTAGCAGCTATAGTAATAGTAGTGGTAGTTGCAGTAGGAGTAGTAGTACGAGTAACAGTAGTAGTAGTAATAGTAGTAGTAGTAGTAGAAGTAGTTTTTGTAGAACTAGCAGCAGCAGCAGCAGCAGTAGTAGTAGTAGTAGTAGCAGCAGCAACAGCTGTAATCGTAGTAGTAGTTTTAGTGTCAGTTTCAGTAGTAGTAGTAGTAGTAGTAACAGTCGTAGAAGTAGTACTTGTAATAGTAGTAGTTGAAGCTGCAATTGTAGTAGTCCCTATAGTACTTGTATCAACTGTTATATTAGTTGGAGAAGTTGTAAGAGTAGTAGTTGTAGCAGTAGCAGTAGCAGTAGTAGTAGTAGTAGTCATGGTGGTGGTGGTGGTGGTAGTAGTAGTAGTCAAAGCAGTAGTAGTTATAGTAGTAGTAGTGGTAGTAGTAGTGGTAGTAGTAGTTGCAGTAGTGGTATTAGGAGCAGCAACAACAATAGTACTTGCAGAAATAATATTAGTAGCAGTAGTAGTGGTAGTAGTTTCCGTAGTACTAATAATTCTAGTAGTAGTAGCATTTGTAGTTGTAGTCATAGTAGTGGTTGCAGTTGTAGTAGTAGATGTAGTAGTAGCAGTAGTAGTAGCAGTTATAGTAGTTGTAGCTGTTGTAGTATTAGCTATAGTAGTAGTAGCAACAGTAGTAGTAGTGGGAGGAGAAGTTGTGGTAGTAGTTGTCGCGGCAATAGCTGCAGCTGTAGTACTAATAGTGCTAGCAGTAGTGGTACTAGTCGCAATAGAAGTAATAGTAGCAATAGTGGTAGTAGTTAAAAGAGTAGTAGTTGTAGTAGCAGAAGCAAGGTAGCAAAAGTAGTAGAAGAAGTTGTAGTAGTATCAGTAGTGGTAGCCGCAGTAGTTGTATTAGTTGCATTAGTGTTTGTAGACTTATTACTAGAAGTAGTAGTAGGAGCAGCAGCAGTAGAAGTAGTAGAATTTGTGGTTGTAGTAGTATTACTAGAAGTAGTAGCAGGAGAAGCAGTAGTAGTAGTTGCTGTTGTTGTTGTTGTAGCAATAGTAGTAGTAATAGTGGTGGTAGCAGTAGTAGTAGTAACGGTAGTAGCAGTAGTAGTAGTAGCAGTAGTAGTAGCAGCAGTAGTAATAATAGTAGTAGTAGGAGTAACAGTAGTAGCAGTTGGAGAAGTGGTAGTAGTCGTGGTTGTAGTAGAAGTAGTTGTTGTTATCGTAATAGTAGTAGCAGCAGTAGCAGTAGTAGTATTACTAGTAGTATTTTTAGTAGTATTAGTAGCAATTGTAGTAGTAGTAGTAGTAGTAGTAGCGGCAACAACAACAGAAGTCTTAGTGTAGTAGTTTTTGTAGTAGTAGTAGTCACAGTAGTAATAGTAATTATAATTGTAATAATAGTAGTTGCAATAGTAGTAGTAGTTGTAGTTATTGTTGTACTAGTAGTAGCAGTTGCAGTAGTAGTAGTAGTTGTAATAGTAGTAGTGGTAATAGTAGTAGCAGTAGTATTAGTAGCAGAAGAAGTAGTCATAGGAGTACCAGTTGTATTAGTAGTATTAGTAGTAGGGATAGCAGTAGTAGTATTAGCAGTTGTAGTAGTAGTAGAAGTTATAGTAGTAGTAGTAATAGTAGTATTAGTATTAGTAGTAGTAGTAGTAGTTGTAGTAGTAATAGTACCAGAAGCAGCAGAAGTAGTAGTAGTAGTTGTAGTAGTAGTTGTTGTTGTTGTAGTAGTAGTTGTAGCGATAATAGTAGTAGTAGCAGTAATAACAGTCGTAGTAGTTGTAGAAGTAGCTTTAGCAGTAGTAGAAATTATAGTAGAGATAGCAATAGTAGCAGAAGTATTAGTGGTTGTAGTCATGGTAGCTGTAGTAGTTGTAGTAGTAGCAATAGTAGCAATAGTTGTAGAAGCAGTAGTAGTTATAGTAGTAGCAGTAGTAGCAGTTGTAGCAAGAGTCAAACTTGTAGTAATAGTGGCAATAGGCGTAGCAGTAGCCATGGCAGTAGTTGTAGTAGAAGAAGTAGTTGTAGTAGTAGTTATGGTAGAAATAGTACTTGTAGTAGAAGAAGTAGTTATAGTAGTAGTTATGTAGAAATAGTAGTTGTAGTTGTAGTAGTAGTAGTATTAGCTGTAATAGTATAGTAGTAGTAGTATTAGTGATAGCTGTGATAGCAGCTATAGTAGTAGTAGTACAAGAAGTAGTAGTAGTAGTTATTATTGTAGCAGTAGGAGCAGTAGTTGTAGTAGTAGTCGTAGCAGCCGTAGTATTCATAGAAGTCATAGCAGTTGTAGTAATTGCAGCCGTAGCAGTAGCAAAAGTTGTGATAGGAACAGTAGTAGCCGCCTTATTAGTAGTAGTGGTATTAGAAGTAGCAGTACTAGAAGGAGCAGGAGCAGTAGCAGTAGGAGTAGCAGTTGCAGTCATAGTAGTAGTAGCTGTAGTATTAGTGATAGCTGCAGCATGAGTAGTAGTAGTAGTTGCAATAGTAGCAGAAGTAGTAGCATTAGTAGTAGTAGCAGTCGTAGTAGTATTATTATTATTATTATTATTATTATTAGTAGTAGTAGTAGTAGTAGTAGTAGTAGGAGCAGCGGTAGTAGTAGTAGTAGAAGTAGTAGGAGTTGTAGTAGGAGTAGTAGTAGCAATATTTGTACGAGTAGTTAGAATTGTAGTAACAGTGGCAGCAGCAGCAGTAGTAGCAGCACAACAATAGTAGCTATAGTACTAGTAGCAGCCACAACTGGAGTTATAGTAGTAGTGGTAGTAGTATAAATAATAATAGTAGAAGTAGTAGTAATAGTAGGACTAGTAGTAGTCATAATAGTATTTGAAGCAGTAGAAGTAGTAGTAGAAGTAGCAGCAGCAATAGCAGAAGTGTTAGTAGAAGTAGTATTAGTAGTAGTAGTTATTGTTGTAGTATTAGTCATCGTAGTAGTAGCAGTGGTAGTGCTAGTAGTAGGAGGAGGAGGAGGAGGAGGAGGAGTAGTAGTTGTTGCAGTAGTAGTAGTAGTAGGTGTGTTTGGAGTAGTAGTAGTAGTAATAGTAGTAGGGGAAATAGTAGCAGTTGGAGTAGTCGTAATTGTAGTAGTTGTAGTAGTAGTAGTAATAGGAGTGTAGTAGTTGTGGTAGTAGTTTGAGTAGTAGTCATAGAAGTCGTAGGAGTGTTAAAAGTAGTACTAGTAGTAGGAGTAGTAGTAGCAATAGTAGTTGTGGGAAAGGAGTTGTAGTAGCAGTGCCAATAGCAACAGTAGTAGTAGTAGCAGTAGCTATAGCAGTACTTTCGGTAATAGTAGGAGCATTAGTATTTTAAGTGATAATTGTAGTAGTAGTCATTGTAGTAGTTGTTGTAGTAGTAGAAGTAGGAGTAGTAGGAGTAGCAGGAGGAGTAGGAGTTGGAGTAGTAGTAGTAATAGTAGCAGTAGTAGCTGTAGTAGTAGTTGTGATAGGAGTGGTAGTTGTAGTAGTTGTTGTGCAAGGAGTATTAAAAGTGGTAGTTGTAGTAGTTGCAGGAATAGTAGTAGTTGAGTTAGTAGTATTAGTAGTAGTTGTAGTATTAGTTGTAGAAGTAAGAGTAGTAGTACTTGTAGCAGAAGTAATAATTGTAGGCGTTGTAGTAGAAGTAGCGAAAGGAGCTGTAGTAGTAGTAGTAGTAGTAGTATTTGTTGTAGTAATAATTGTAGTTGTCAGAGTAATAGCAGTGCTAGTAGTAGTAGTTGTTGTAGTAGTAGTGTAGTACTAGTAGTAACTGCAGCAGCAGCTGTAGTGGCAGTAGTAGTAGTAGTATTAGTAGAAGTCATAGTAGTAGCAGTAGTAGTAGCAGTAGTAGTAGTCATAGGAGTAGTAGTAGTAGCAATAAGAGTAGTAGTAGTGGTGGTAGTAGTTGTTGTTGTTGCAGTAGCTGTAGTAGTTGTAGTAGTAGAAGTAGTGAGAGTTGAAGTAGTAATATTAGCATAACTAGAAGTAGTAGTAGTAGCATTAGTAGTAGTCGTGTAGTACAAGTTGGAGTAGTAGTAGTAGTGGTAGTAGTAGTAGGAGTAGTAGTAGTAGTAGTAGCAACAACAACAACAACAGTAGTTGTAGTAGTAGTAATAGCAATAGTATTAGTAATAGGCATAGTAGTTGTAGCAATAGTAGTAGTTGTAGTCTTAATGTAGTATTAATATAGTAGTAGCAGTAGTAGTTGTAGTAGCGGTTGTAGTTGTAGTAGTAGTTGTAGTAGTTGTAGTTATACGAGTAGAAGCAGTAGTAGTCGTAGTAGCAAGAATAGTAGTAGTGGTAGTAGTAGTAGTTGGAGCAACAGTGGCAGTAGCAGAAGTAGTAGTAGTAGTATTAGCTGTAGATGTGGCTATATAAGTATTAGTAGTAGCAGTAGTAGTAGTATTAATAGTAATACTAGTGGTTGCAGAAGTAGTATTAGTAGGAGTAACAAAAATTGTACAAACTGAAGTAGTAGTAGTAGTAGCAATTGTAAGAGTAGTTGTGGTAGTAGTAATAGTAGCAGCAGCAGCAGTAGTAGTTGTTGTAGTAATAGTGGTAGTAGTAGCAGTAGTAGTGCAAGTAGTAGTAGTAGTAGCAGCATCCATAGTAGTAGTAGTAGTAGCAAGAGTAGTAGCTTAAGCACTAGTAGCAGCAACAATAGCTATTATAGTTGCAGTAGTAGCAGTAGTAGTTGAAGGAACAGTAGTAGTAGTAGTAGTGGTTGCTGTTGGAGCAGTAGTAGGAGTAGCAGTACTAAGAGTTAGTAGTTGTAGAAGTTGTAGTAGTGGTGGTTATAGTAGTAGTACTTGTACTAGTAGTATTTGTTATAGTGGCAGCAATTGTGGCAATAGTAGTAGCAATAATAGTAGCAGCAAAGGTAGTAGTTGTAATAGTAGTAGCAGTTGTTGTTGTTGTCGTACAAGCAATAGTTGTAGTAGTACTTGTGGTGGTACTACTAGTAGCAGTTGTAGCAGTAGTAGAAGTAGAAGTAGTAGTAGTAATAGTAGTAGTAGTAGTAGTAGTAGTAGTAGTAGTAGTAGCAGTTGTAGTAGTAGTAGTAGTGGGAGTAACAGTAGTGGTGGTAGTGGGGGTAGTAGTAGTGGTAGTAGTGCAACTAGTAGTTGAAATATGTGTGGGAGAATGAATCTTAGTTGGAGTAGTAGTCCTTGTGGTAGTATTAGTAGGAGTAGTAATTGTAGTAGGTGTAGCAGTAGCAGTAGTGGACGTCATAGTAGTAGTAGTAGGAGTAGTAGCAGTAGTTGTTGTTGTTGTTGTAGTAGTAGCAGTAATAGTAGTAGCAGGATTATCAGTTGTAGTAGTAGTGGTAGTAGTAGTCATAGTAATTGTACTAGTAGTAATAGTAGCAGTCGTATTAATATTTTTAGAAGTAGAAGTAGTAGTGGAAGTAGTAATAGGAGTATTACTCATAATAGTAGTAGCAGTAGCAGTAGTAGTAGTATTATAGTAGTGGTAGTACTAGTAGTAGCAGTAAAAGTCGTAGCAGTAATAATTATGGAAGTATTGATTGGAGTAGCAGTAGTTGTAGCAGTAATTATAGTAGTAGTAGTAGTAATAGCACTAGCAGTAGTAGTAGTGGTAGTGGTAGTTGTAGAAGTACTAGTAGCAGTAGTAGTAGTAAACTAGTAGCAGTAGTAGTAGTAGAAGTTGTAGTAGCAGTAGTATAAGTCGTACTAATAATAGTAGTAGTAGTATTTGTAGTAGATGTAGTACTAGTAGTAGTAGTAGTAGTTGTTGTTGTTATTGTAGTAGTAGTGCTAGCAGCAGTAGGAGTAGCTCTAGTCGTAGTAGTTGTAATAGTAGTAGTGGTAACAGCAGAAGCAGTAGTAGAACTAGTAGCAAGAATGGTAGTAGTAGTAGTGGTAGTAGTAGTAGTAGTAGTTGTTTAGTTGTCGTAGTAGTAGGAGAAGTAGTTGTAGTAGGAGTAGCCATAGCAACAGAAGTAGTAGAAGCATTAGCTGCAATAGCAGTAGTAGTAATAGCAATAGTAGTAGTAGTAGTGGCGGTAATAGCAAAGGTCATAGTAATAGTGGCAAAAGCCGTAATTGCGGTAGTAATACTAGTAATAGTAGTAGTAGCAATAGTAGTAGTGGAAGTAGAAGCAGCAATAGTAGTAGAAGTACTAGTAGTAGCAGTAGCAATAGTAGTAGTAGTCGTTGCAGTAGTAGTAGTGCAGGCAGAAGTAGTAGCAGTAGATGTAGTAGAAGTAGTAGTAGCAGCAAGAGTTGTAGTTGTTGTTGTAGTAGTAGCAGTAGTAGCAGTAGTACATGTAGTAGTTGTTATTATTGTCCTTCTTTTTGTTGTAGAAGTAGTAGTGGTCATAGTAGCAGTGGTAGTAGTAGTAAAAGTAGAAGAAGAAGTAGTAGTAATAGAAGTAGTAATAGTAGTAGTCATAGTAGTAGTACTAGTTGTAGCAGCAGTTGTAGTAGGAATAGTAGCAATAGTTGTAGTAGTATTAGTAGTAGCGGTAATAGTACTAGTTGCAATAGTAGTAGTAGTACTAGAAGTAGAAGTAGTAGTAGTAGAAGCAGTAGTAACAGTAGTAGCAATAGCAATTGTAAGTGTAGTAGCAATTGTAAGGGTAGTAGCAGTTGCTTTAGTGGTAGTAGTAGTAGTAACAGAAATAGTAGCAGTAGTAGTTGTTGTAGTAGTAGGAGGAGGAGGAGAAGTAGTTGGAGTAGTACTAGTAGTTGTGTAGTTTTGGTAGCAGTAGTAGTGGCAGTCGCAGTAAAAGTTATAGTAGTGGTCTTAGTAGCTGTATTAGTAACAGTAGCAGCAACAGTAGTAGTGGTAGTAGTACTAGCAGAGGCAGCAGAAGTAGTCATAGTAGTAGTAATTGTTCTTGCAATAGGAGTAGTAGTAGTAGTTGTAGCAGAAATAATTATCACAATAGCAGCAGAAGTAGCAACAGCAGTAGTTGCAGTAGTGGTAGTAGTAGTAGTAGTAGCAGTAGCAATTGTATTAGCAGTACTAGCTGTAGCAGCGATAGTAATAGTATCAATAGCAGTAGTAGTAGTGGCATTAGTACTACTAGTAGCAGAAGCAGTAGTCTTAAAAGTAGTAGTAGCAGCGGTAAAAGTCGTAGTAGTAGTAGTTGTAGAAGGACTGGTAGTAGTGGGAGTAGTAGTAGTTATATGTGTAGGAGAAGGACTAGTAGTAGTAGTACGAGTAGTAGTAGTAGTCGGAGTAGTAATAGTTGTAGTAGTAGTAATAGGAGTAGCTGTAGCGGAAGTAGAAGTCATCGTAGTAGTAGTAGTAGGAGTATTAGGAGTAGTAGTAATTATTGTAGTTTTTGTGGTAGTAGTAGTAGTACTAATAGTAGTAGTAGGAGTAGTAGGTGTTGTAGTACTATAGTTGTACTCATAGTAGTAGTAGTTATTGTTGTTGTTGTAGTGGTAGTGGTAGTAGTAGTAGTAGTAATAATAGTAGTAGTAGTCGTAGTAATATTAGCAGCAGTAGAAGTAGTAGTAGTAATAGTAGTAGGAGTATTATTTATAGTAATAGTAGCAGTTGTAGCGATAGTTGAAGTATAGCAGAAGTGGTACTGGTAGTAGCAGTAGTAGAGGTAGTAGTAGTAGTAATCGTCGTAGTGGTAGTAATTGTAGTAGTAGTAGTTGGAGTAGCAGTAGTAGTAGTAATTGTAGAAGTATTAGTAGTAGTGATAGCAGCAGCAGTAGTACTAGTACTAATAGCAGTAGTAGTCGTAGAAGAAGTAATTGTAGAAGTAGTAGTTGTTGTAGTAGTAGTAGCAATAGTAGTCGTAGGAGTAGTAGTGGCAGTAGTATGAGCAGTAGAAGTCGTATTAATAATAATAGACCGTAGTAGTAGTAGTGGTAGTAATAGTAGTAGTAGTAGAGTAGTAGTTGTAGGCATAGTATTAGTTGTATTAGGAGTAGGAATACTAAGAGTAGGAGTAGTAGTAGCTGGAGTAGTAGACGTAGTAGTAGTTGTAGTTGCAGTAGTAGGAGTAGGAGTAGTTGTAGCCGTAATAGGAGTATGAGTAGCTGTAGTAGTATTAGTAAAAGTAGTAGCGGTAGTAAAAGTAGTTGTTGTAGTAGTTGTAGTAGTATTACGAGTAGTAGGAGTAGGTATAGTAGTAGTAGAAGTAGTAGTAGTTGGAGTAGTGGCAGTATTAGTAGTAGTAGTAGTAGTAGTAGTAGCGGCATTAGTAGTAGTAGTAGTAGTAGTAGGAGCACTAGTAGCAATAGCAATAGTAGTGGTAGTAGTAGTAGTAGTCGCAATTCCTGTAGTAGTAGTAATAGTAATAGCAGTAGTAGTAATAACTCGAGCAATACAAGTTGTAGTCGTTGTAAAAGTAGTAGTATCCATAGTAGTAGTAGCAGTAGTAGCAATAGTAGTGGTAGTTGTAGTAGTAATAGCACTAGTAGAAGTAGCAACAGTAGTAGCAACAGTAGTGGTAATAGTAGTAGTAGCAATAGTAGCAGTGGCAATAATAGTAGTAGTAGTTGTAGTAGCAGCAGCAGTAGTAGCAGTAATAGTAGTAGTGGCAGTACAAGTTGTAGTACTAGTAGTAGCAGTAGTAGTATTAGTAGTAGTTGTTATAGGAGCAATAGTAGCAGTAGTAGTAGTTGTTGTATATGTACTATTGGCAACAGTTGTAGAAGTAGTAGTAAAAGTGGATGTAGTAGCAGTAGTAGCAGCAGCAGCATCAGTAATAGTAGTAGAAGTAGTAGTAGTAGGAGAAGGGGTTGGAGTAGAAGTAGTATTACGAGCAGTTCTAGTAGTAGTAGTAGTATTAGGAGTACTATTAATAGTAGTAGGACTAGTTGTATGAGAAGCAACAAAAGTAGTAGTGCTAGTTGTATTAAGAGTGGAAGTAGTTGTTGTAGTCGGAGTAGTAGCAGTAATTGTAGGAGTGGTAGCAGTAGTAGTTGTAGTAATAGGAGTAGTAGTAGTAGTATCAGTAGCAATAGTAGTAGTAGTAGTAACAGCAACAACAGTACTACTACTACTACTACTACTACTACTCCTACTCCTCCTACTACTACTGCCACTACTCATACTCCTATTAATGCTGCTAGTATCGCTTCCACAACTGCTACTACTATTATTACTATTTCTACACCTATTCTTGCTCTTGCTACTACAACTACTCCTCCTGCACCTACTATAGACACTCCTAATCCTGTTGTTGCTGATGCTACCACTAGAACTTCTGCTACTACTTTTGCTGTTGCTATTGCTGCTACTTCTACTGCTACTCCTACTACTGAAGCTAATATGACTACTTCTACTACTGGTCTTAGTACCACTTGTCTTATTACAACTACCACTACTACTGCTTCTACTACTACAACTACTACTACTGTCACCACTGCTGCTATTGCTAATACTACAATTGTTGTTGCTACTACAACTACTACGAATACTAATATTACTACTGCGGCTGCTACTACAACTGCTACTAGTACAACTTCTACTACTATTGCTGCGGCTACTATTACAACGACTACTCTACTACTTCTACTACTACTACTACTACTAATACTGCTACAACTGCAACTACTTCTATGACTACAGCTGCTGCTACTCCTACTACAACTACTACTACTATTGCTATTTCTACTACAACAACTACCATTACTACAACAACTACTACTACGGCTACTACTATTTCTGCTACTCCTACTACTGTTGCTACTACTACTCCCACTACTACTACTACTACTCTTGCACCAACTCGCACTACTACTACTACAACTAGTAGTACTAATATTACTACTACTACTACTTCAACTCGTACTACAACTATTGCTATAGCAAGAACTACAACAACTACTACTAATACTACAATTACAACAACAACTACTACTACTACCACAATTACAATTATCACTCCTACCGCTACTGTTACTGCAACTACTATAACAACTACTACTACTACAACTACTAGACCTCCTAGTACTGTTACTACTACTACAGCTCCAGCTACTACTACTATAACGCCTTTCGCTACTGGTATTGCTACTACTACTGTAACGCCTTCCGCTACTGGTACTGCTACTACTATTGCTACTCCTATTACAACCACTACTACCACTACTAATACAAAAACTACTACTACTATTACTGCTACTAGTACAACTGTAACTTCAACTACTCCTATTAGTGCTACTCCTACCACTACTACTAGAATTGCTACTACAACTCCTACTCCAACTCTCATTACTACCACTACTACCCCTACACCAATAGCTACAACTCCAATTACAATGAATACTACTACTACTACTACTGCTACTATTATTACTACTTTTGCGACTAGTACTACTACTACTACCACTACTACTACTACTACTACTATTAATATGACTACTACTACTACCACAACTACTACTGCTGCTACTGCGCCTGCTACTACTATAACTACTATTACTACTGCTACTGCTACTACTACACTAATACTACGAGTACTACTACTAGAATAACTACCAGTTCTACAACTACTACTATTACCACTACTAATACTACTACGACTACTACTAATAGTACAACTACTCCTACTCCTACTTCAACTAGTACTACTAGTACTGCCACTGCTGCGACTACTACCACAACTCCTACTACTACTATAACTACTCTACTACTATGACTATTACTACTACTACTACAATTACTACAAATTCTCCTACCATAACTACTAATACCGCTACTACTACTGCCATTACTACTCAACTACTTCTACTACCACTACTTCTAATACTATTGTTACAACAACAACAACTACTGCTACTACTACGATGACCACTGCTAGAACAACTACTTTTACAGCTACTACTGCTACTAATACTTCCACTACTAGTAATACTGCTACAAGTACTACTACTACTACTAATACTACTACTACTAATTCTACTACTACTACAGCTACTAGTACTACTACTCTACTACTACTACTACTACTACTAATGCTTCTACTACTACCACTACAACAACTACTGCTGCTACTACTACCACTGCAGCAACTACTAGTACTACTACTACAACCACCACAACTACTAGTACTACTACTCTACTACTACGACTACTACTACTAATGCTTCTACTACTACCACTACAACAACTACTGCAGCAACTACTAGTACTACTACTGCAACCACCACAACTACTAGTACTACTACTACACCACATACCACTACTACCACTACTACTACTTCTTCTTCCAATACTACTACTACTACTACTACTACGATTACTACTATTACTACTACAACTATTACTACTATTACTACTAATATGATTACTACTACTACTACAACAACTACTACTACTACTACTGGTACTACTACTATTACTACTATGACTACTACTACTACTGCCACTACTGTTACTACTACACTACTATTACAAGTACTACTGCTAGAATTACACCAACTCCTACAACTACTACTATTACCACTACTAATACTAGTACTACGGTTGCCACCACTACTACTGCTGCTGCTTCAACTACTACTACTCCTACTTCTACTATTACTACTGCTAATATGACTACTACTCCTACGATTACTACCACAACTCCTACTCCTACAGCAACTACTCCTAATACTATGACAATTACTACTACTACTACAATTACTACAAATTCTCCTACCACAACAACTAATTCTGCTACTACTACTACTCCTACTCCTACTCTACTACTCTACTACAATTACTGCTAATGCTTCTACTACTACTCCAACTTATACTGCTACTACTGCTCCTACTACTACTACAACAACTACTAGTCCTACTACAACTACAACTGCTACTGCGACTACTACTACAACTAGTTCTACAACTACTAGTCCTACGACCGCTACAACAACAACTACTACATCTACTATTACTTCTACTCCAACTCCAACTACTACTATTACTACTACCAATACTATTATTACTTTTACTGGTACTACTGCTACTACTACTCCACCAATTACTACTACTGCTACTACTACTACAATTACATCTAATACTACTACTACTCCTACAACTACTACAATTACTACCAATTCTACTACTACTACTACAACTACTACTCCTACCACCATTCCTGCTGCTACTGCTACTGTTGTGGCTACTGCAGCTACTACTACTACTACTGCTACTACTACTACCGCTGGTATTGTTGCTGCTGCACCAACTACTACTGCTATGACTACAACAACTACTACTTCTACTATTGGTACAACTACTAGTACAATTACTATTGCTACTACTACGAGTACAATTGCTGCTTCTACAACTACTACTATAATTACTACTACTACTACTACTACTAATACTACTACAACTGCTACTGCTACCACTACTACTACAACACCAACAACTATTACTTCTATTTCTACTACTACAAGCATTGCTATTAGTAGTAATACAACCAAAACTACTACGACAACTACTGCTACTGCTAATACGACTACTACTACTACTACTATTGCTTCTGCTGCTACTACTACTACTATTGCTTCTGCTGATGCGGCTGTCGTTGCTACTCATCCTACTATTACTACTACTACTGTTGTTGCTATTACTACTATGACTACTATGACTACTACGACTACTACTGTGACTTCTACTATAACTCCTGCGACTACAGCTACTCTTGCTATTACTACTACTATGACTACTACTACCACTACAAATGCTACTACTACTACACTACTACTACAACTACTAGTACTACAATTACTACTACTACAACCACAGCTATTACTCTATTAATACTACTACCACAACAACGATTATTACTACTATTACTACTACTAATACCATTGCTACTCCTGCGACTACTATGTCTACTCCTACTGAAACTACTAAGATTACAACTACAATGAATATTAGTACTACTACTATACTTAAAACAAATTCTCCAACTACGACCACTAATACAGCTGCTACTACTCCTCCTACTACTACTCCTACTGCTACTATAACTACTACGCCAACAACTACTAATACTACTACAACTACAACTACTGCTACAACAACTACCACTACTGCTACTACTACCACTCTTACTACTACTACTATTGCCACAGCTATTGCTACCTCTACTAATACTACTACTACTACTTCAACTACTACTACTGCTACTACTGCAACTACGACAAAAGCTACTACTACAACTACTACTACTACAACATCAACTACTACTACTACCTCAATAACAACTACTCCAGCTACTTCAATCGCTCTAAGTACTGCTATGACTATTACAACAACTACTATTACTACAACTGCCACTATGGCAACTACTAGTACCACTACTGCAATCACTAGTACAACTACTAGTACTAGTACTACTACTACATCTACTAATACTACTACTACTACGACTACTACTCGTACCAATACTGCTACTACTAATGCTACAGCTACTGCTACTACTACTACTATTACTAATACGACTACTACCGCTACTACAACTACTACTACTACTACTACTACTACTACTACTACTACAACTACTACTACTACTACTACTGCTACTACTACTACTACACAACTACAACAAGTACTACTACTACAATTACTACTACTCCTACAACTACTACAATTACCACTACTAATTCTACTACTATTGCTGCTACCACTACTACTGCTTCTACTTGAACTACTACTACTCCTGCTGCTACTATTACAACAATTAATACTACTACTACTCCTATCACTACTACCACAACTCCTACTGCTACTACAAGTACTCCTACTACTATGACTATTACTACTACTACAATTATTACAAATTCTCCTACATAACTGCTAATATTGCTACTACTCCTACTCCTCCTACTACTCTACTACTTCTACTACTGCTACGACTAATATTACTATTACCATTACTACTACTACTACTACTACTACTATTACTACTACTACTACGACTACTACTACTACTTTTATAGCTACTACTACTACTACTCCCACTACTACTTCTTCTACTACTAATACTACTACTACTACTACTACTACTTCTACTACCACTACTGCTGCTACTACTACTCCTACTACTACTACTCCTCCTCCTCCTCCTACTACTACTACTACTATTACTACTGATACCAAAACTTCTACTACTGCTACTACTATAACAACAACTACTACTACAACCACTACTAGTACTGTAGCTACAACTACTACTAGATTGACTACTACTATGATTACTATTTCCACTACGCCTGCTACTACTACTACTACCACAACTACTGGTACTATAAGTGCAACGACTACTTATACTGCTACTACTACTCCTACAACTAATACAACTATTACTATTAATAATACCACCAGTACTGCGAAAACTACTGCTAATACTAGTACTGCTACTACTACTATTATCACTACAACTGCTATTGCTACTAGTATACTGCCGCTAAAACTATTACTACTACTGCTGCTACTACTACTACTATTACTACTACTACTATTACTACTTCTATAACTGCTACTGCTGCTACAACGGCTACTACTACTACTACAACAACAACAACTGCTCCCACTGCTACTGCTGTATTGCTACTACAACAACTACTACTACTATTACTTCTACTACTACTACTATTACTTTTACTACTACTGCTACTGCTGCTACTACTACTACTACTATGACTACAACATTAACTACTAATATTGTTGCTACGACTACTACTATTACTACTAGCACAGTAACTATTACTGCTGCCGCTACTACTACTACTACTACTTCTGCAGCTTCTACTACAACTATTTCTATGGTTGTTGCTGCTACTTCTACTACTACAACCACTTCTACTACTGAGGCTACTACTATTACTACTACCAGTACTACTACTACTATTGCTACAACAACTACTACTACTACAAGTAGTACTACTTCTACTACTACTGCTACTACTACTACTACTACTACTACTAAGGCTACTCTACTACGACTAGTACCAATACTACTACTACTTCTACTACTGTTACTACTACTACAAGCACAACTAATACTACCGCTACACCTGCTACTGCTGCAAAGATTTATTTTTACTACTGCTACTACTACTCCTACAGCTACTGCTACAACAACAATTACTACTGCAATTGCTGCTGCTGCAGTTACTGCTACCGCCACTAATACCTTTGCGATTACAACTGCAACTACTACCACTGCTGCTACTACAATCGCTACTACTACTGCTGCAGCTACTACAACTACTAATTATACAACTACTACTGCTGTTGTGGCTGCTGCGACAACTACAACTACCACTGCTATCACTACTAATACTGCTACTACTACTACTGCTGCTACTACTACTACTGCTACTACTACTACTACTACTGATACTCCTACTACTTCTACCACTAATGCTACGAATACTACTACTACTACTACTACTACTGATACTACTACTATTGCTGCTGCTGCTGCTTCTACTGCTACTATTACTACTACCACAACTGCTACTACTGCTACTACTGCTATTGTTACTGCTTCCTCTACTACTATTACTCCTACTACCTATCCTACTACCACTACTACTACTCCTATTACAACTACAGCTAGTACTTCGGTTGCTACTGCTACAACTAATACTATTTCTACTACTACTACTACTCCTCCTGCTACTGCTAATACTACTATTGTTTCTATTGCAACTACTACTACTACTACTGCTACAACTGCTACTACTACTGTTTCTACTACCACTACTACTACACCAACTACTGATACTACTATTGCTATGGCTACTACTACTATTGTTCCTACTACAGCTACTACAACGACTACTACTACAATGGCCACTACTACTATTACAATGAGTACTACTACTACAACTTCTATGAAAACAACGTCAACTTCTTCTATGACTACTACTAGTACTACTGCTACTGCTACTTCTACTACTACTACTACTACTAAACTACGACTACTACGACTACTGCAACTACTACTGCTACTAATACTACAACTACTACTGTTCCTACTACTACTACTATTATTGCTCATATTACTGTACCTATTACAACTAATACCACTACTACTACTACTACTACTACTACTACTATTACTCATATTACAAAAACTTTTGCTATAACTACTTTTACCAATAATTCATCTGCTACTGCTCTCGCTGCTACTTGTACTTCTACTACTACTAATGCTGCTACTACTGCTACTATAACAACTACTACTACTACTATTTCTACTTCTACTACTGCCACTACGACAACTACTAGCACTACTATTGCAACTACTACTACTACTCCTACTACTTCAAATACTATAGCCATTACTAGTACTATTGATACCAATACTACTACTACCGCTAATACTATGGCTAATACTACTACTACTACTGCTACTACTTCTGCTACTAGTACTACTATGACTACTACTAATACTAATCCTGCTACTACAACTACTATGATTACTACTAACACTACTATTACAACTACTACAATTACTGCTACTACTACCACTGTCGCAAATACTTCTACTATCGTTATAACTATTGTTGCCCTTACTAATATTGCTACTAACCCTTCTGCTACAATAATAACTTCTACTACTTCTACTACTTCAACTGATATTAATACAATTTCTACTACTAGTAGTACTATTGTCTCTACTGCTACTACAACTGTTACTGTTGCCAATACTACCACTACAACTTTGACAACTACTGCTACTGCTGCAACGAGTACTACAACTACAATTGTTGCTACTTCTACTACTACTACTACCACCACCACTACTATTGCTGCTACAATTGCTACTACATCTACTACTACTACCACTACTTCTACTACTGCTGCTGCAACTACTTCTACTGCTATTGCGGCTGCTACAACAATAACTACTACTACTGATACTGCTACTACTACAATTTCCACAATAACAACTACTGCTGCTACTTCTGCAACTCCTACTACTGCTATAACGAGTACTACTATGACTAAAACTGTTGTTGTAGTAGTAGTAATAGTAATGCTAGTAGTAGTAGTAGTTGTTGTTGTTGTTGTTGCTGCTACTGTTGTTGTTGTAGTACTAGTAGTATTAGTTGTAGTAGTACTATTATTATTATTATTATTATTACTAGTAGTAGTAGTAGTAGTAGTAGTAGTAGTAGTAGTAGTAGTAGTTGAGTATTAGTTATTGTAGTCATGCTTGTATTAGTAGTAGCAACAAAAGTACCAATTGTAGCAGTCACAATCATAGTAATAGTCATAGTAGTAGCAGTAATTGTTGTTGTTATAGTTTGAGTATTAGGAATAGTTGTTGTTGTTGTTGTAGTAGCAGTTATAGCAGTCGTAGTAGTTGTTGCAGTAACGGTCGTACTAGAAGTAGTTGTCGCAGTCATAGCGTAAGTTGTTGTTGGAGTATTAGGAATAGTAAGTATAGTAGTAGTAGCAGTTCTAGCAGTAGTAGAAGCAATAGTAGTAATAGCAGTAGTAGTAGGAATATTAGTAGCAGTAGTTGTTGTTGTTGTCTAAGTAGTAGTAGTAGGAGTAGCAGTAGTAGTTGTATTAGTAGTAGTAGTAGTAGTAGAAGTAATAGCAGTAGTAGTTGTAGTAGTAGCAGTAGTAGTAATAGTAATAGTAATAGTAGTAGTTGTTGTTGTTGTTGTTGTAGCAATAGTAGTAGTAGTAGTTGTTGTTGTTGTTGCAGTAATAGTAGTAGTAGTAGTAGTAGTAACAGTAGTAATAGTAGTATTTGTTGTTGTTGTTGTTGTTGTTGTAGTAGTAGTAGTAGTTGTTGTTGTTGTAGTAATAGAAGTAGTAGTAGTAGTAGTGATTGTACTCCTGCACCTGCTTCTGCTCCTATGACCGCTAGTACAACTACTCCTACTTCTACAACAACTCCAAATACTACTACATCTTGTGCTACTACAACCCCTATTTCAACTCGTACAACAATAACTACTACAACAACTACTACTACGAATACTACATCTACTACTATTACAACTACAAATACTGCTGCTGCTACTACTACTATGACTATAACTACTACTCCTGCTTTTTCTACTATTGCTACAGCTATTGATTCTACTTCAACTACTGTTGCTACTACGACAACCAGTACTCTGCTACTACTTATACTGCTACAAATACTACTATTATTGCTGTGGCTATTGTTCTACTACTTCTACTACTACCTGCTTGGCTACTACAACTATTACTTTTGACGATACTGCTGCTGGTAGTACTACAACTGCTATTGCTACTACTAGTACTTCTGCTGCGACTTGTACTACTGCTACTACTACCATCACTACTATTGCCACTGCTGCTGCAACAACTACTACCGCTACTGCTGCTACGATAACTACAGTTACTATTACTACTACCACTACAACAACTACTATTACTGCTACGACTGCTGCTACTCGTACAACAACTACTTTTGCTGCTATTACTACTACTATTACTACTACTACTACTACTGCTGCTACTACTACTATTACTACTATGGCAACTACTACTACTATTACTACAACAACCACTACAGTTGCTACTACCACTACTACTAACGCTGCTACTGCTGCTACTACTAAAACAGCAACAACAACTACTACTACTACAACTGCTACTACCACTACTACTAATGTTGATGTTGCTATTACTGCTACAACTATTTCTTTTACTACTACTATTGCTACTAATACTGCAACCAATACTGCTGGTACTACTACTACTACTAATACTACTGCTATTGATATTTCTATTGTTCCTATTGCTACTACTACTATTGCTACTACTTCTAAAACTACTACTTCTGCTGGTACCACTGCTACTACTTCCACACTTGCTACTGTTACGACTAGTACTACAACTGCTACAACTACTATTACTATTACCACTATTACTGTTGTAGCTACTACCACTACTGCTAGTACAACTAATCCTGCTACTTCTACTACTACCCATACTACTACTACGGCTACTACTACTTTTGTTGCAGCTAATATAACTATTATTACAACTGCTAACTACTAGCACTAGTGCTACAACTATTATTGCTACTACTGCTACTACTATTACTTCTGTTGCTATAATTTCTACTACTACTACTACTACCACTTTTGCTACTACCTCTGCAACTACTACTTCTAGTTTTGCAACAGTGTCTGCTACTAATTATGCTACTACAAGTACTACTACTACAACTACTAAAACTATTATTACTACTACTACTATTAATATTACTGCTACTACTACAACTACTACTTCTGCTACTACTACTATTGCTACTACTACTGTTACTACTACTACAACTACAATAACAACAACAATAACAACAACAGCTACCACTACTACTAGTACTACTGCTATTACTACTACGATGACTACTACTACTACTTATACTACTGCTTCGACTACTGCTACTGTTGTTAGAACTACTGCTACTACTACTACAGCAACTACCATTGCTATGACTGCCACTACAATTACTACTACTGCGACTACTGCTACCTCTACTACCAGCACCTCAACTACTGCTGCCATCGCTACTATCACTACTATTTGTACATCTGATACTACTACTACTACTAATGCTGCAACTGCTGCTACTACAGCTGCTACTATTGCTGCTGCTGCCACTACTGCTGCTGCTGCCACTACTGCTGCTGCTACTACTACTACTATTAGTACTAAAAGTACTCCTGCTATTGTTGTTGCTGCTACCACTAATACTACTACAACAGCTATTGCTACTTCCACTACTACAGCAGCTACTACTACTACTACTAATACTGCTTCTACTATGACTGCAATAATAACTACAATTACTACTACTTCTAATACTACTACTACTTTAGTTGCTTCTACTACAACTACTAATACTACTACTGCTGCCAGTACTGCAACTAATTTTGCTTCTACTACTGTTGCAACTACTACTATTTCTAGTACAACTACTACTGCGGCTACTACTGTAGTTGTTGTTGCCTCTGCCATCGCTACTATTGCTGCTGCTGTGAGTACTACTACCTCTACTACTTCTCAAACTACTTCTACTATTGCTACTATCACTACTACTAGTACTACAATAACTTCTACTACTAGTACTCCTATCGCTGCTGCTACTACTACTACGACTCCTACATCTCTGACTACTACTACACCAACTACTACTCCTAACACTTGTACTAACACTACTACTACTACAACTAATACTCCTACTACAGCTATTATTACTTCTACCACTGCTACTACTCTGTCAACTACTACTAATACTACTGCTGTTACTGCTACTACTACTTCTACAACTACAACTACAACTCCTTCTACTTCTGCTACTCTTACCACTATTTCTACTACTAGTAATACAACTAATACACTTATTACTATAGCTAGAACTACTACCACTAATCCTGCAACTATTATCACCATTACTACTCCTGCTACTACTACACCTACTACTACTACTACTTCTACTACTAAAACTACTTCAGCTACTTCTACTGCTGCTGCTGCTGCTGTGGTTGTTGCTACTACAACAATTGCTACTACAAGTACTACTAATACTACTACTACTAAACAATTGCTACTACAAGTACTACTAATACTACTACTACTAATATTGTTACTACTACTACTACTACTACTTCTACTACTACAACTCCTACTACTACTAATAAATGCTACTACTAATCCTACTACTACTACTACAATTCCTACTACTACTGCTGCTGCTATTACTACTACTGCTACTACTACTGCAACTACTACTACTACTACTGCTACAACTGCTACTACTACTACACTTACTACTAATAATTCAACTATAACTTCCACTACTAGTACTACAACTACTATTACAACGATTGTGACTACTACTTCTAGTACTACTGCTACTGCAAGACTACTACTACTTCTGCTACAACTGCTACTACAACAACAACTACTACTACTCCTAATGCTCAAACTATAACTGCCACTATTACTACTACTGCTACTACTATTACTATGATTTTGACTGCTACTATTGGTACTTCTGTTGCTACTCCTAATACAAGCATGACTACAACAACTAATACTAATGTAGCAGTAGAAGTCATAGTAGCAGTTGAAGAAGTTGTAGTATTTGGAATAGTGGCAAAAGTAGGGGATGGAGTTGGAATAGTAGTAGCAAAAGCAGACGTTGTAGTAGTCATTATAGTACTCACAGAAGTATTATTAGCAAAGTAGTAGTAGTAAGAGGAGGAGGAGTAATAGGAGTAGGAAAAGAAGTAGGAGTAGTAGTACGAGTTGCAGTTGCAGTGGTAGTGGTAGTGGTAGTAGCAGTAGTGGAAGTAGCAATAATAGTAGTAGTAGTAGTAGTAATAGTAGTAGTTGGAGTATTAGTCATAATAGTAGTAGTAGCAGCAGTAGTAGCAATAGTAGCAGAAGTAGTTGTAGCAATAATAGAAGTAATATGAGTAGTAGTAGTAGTAGTAGTAGAATTTTTAGTAGTAGTAGTTGTAGCAATAGTAGTAGTAGTTGCAGTATTAGTGGTAGTATTGGTTGTATTGGTAGTTGTTGCAGTCGTAGTAGTAATTGTAGTAGTGGTTATAGTAGTAGTAGTAGTAGTTATTGTAGTAGTAGTAGTAGCAGCAACAGTTGTTGTTATTGTTATTGTTGTAGTAGTAGCAGTAGCAGTTGTAGTATCGGTAGTTTTGTTATAGTAGGAGTAGGAGTCGTATAGTAGTGGTAGTAGTAGCTGTAGTAGTAGTAGCAGTAGATGAAGTAGCAATAGTAGTAGTACTAGTAGTAGTATTAGTAAGACTAGTTGCAGTAGCAGTAGGAGTACCAGTAGTAGTACCAGTAGTGGAAGTAGACATAATAGTCATAGTAGTAATAGTAAGGGAAGCAGTCATAGCAGCAGTAGTGGTAGTATTAACAGTAGTAATAATAGGGGTGGTTGGAGTAGTAGCAGTGCTTGTAGTTGTAGTTGTGTAGTCATATAATAGTAGTAGTTGTCTTAGTAGTAATGGAAGTAGTAGCAGTAGCAGCAGTACCAGTACTACTTTTATTCGTTGAAGCAGGAGCAATAATAGTAGTAGTAGTAGCAGTAGCAAGAGTTGTATTAGTACTGGTAGTAGTTGTAGTAGTAGTAGAAGTAGCTGTTGTCACCATAGTAGTAGTAGTTGTTATTGTAGTAGTAGGAGTAGTAGTTGTTGTAGTTGCAGTAGCCGTAGTAGTAGTTATAGTAGTAGCAGCAGCAGCAGCAGCAGTAGTAGTAGTAATTGTAGTAGTAGAGTTAGTGGTAGTTATAGTTGTAGTAGTAGTAGTATTAGTGTAGTAAAACTTGTATTTGTAGTTGTAGTTATGGTAGGAGGTGGAGTCACAATATTAGCGGAAGAAGTAGTTGTGTAAGTAGGAGTAGTAGTAGTAGTAGAAGGAGTATTAATAGTAGTAGTAGTAACGAAGTAGCAGCAGTAGTAGGTGTATTAGTAAGAGTAGTTGTAGTAGCAAAAGGAGTGCTTGTAGTACTAGCAATAGTTATCGTAGAAGTAGTAGTAGTAGTAGTAGTAATAGAAGTTGTAATAGTAGTTGTAGTAGTACTAGTAGAAACAGTTGGAGTAGTTGTTGTAGTAGTAGTAGTAGTAGTGGTAGTAATATTAATAGTAGTAATGGTTGTAGCTGTTGGAGTAGTAGCAAAACTTGTAGTAGTAGTTGTAGTAGTAGTGTAGTGTCTGGTAGCTATATTAGTGGCAATAGTAACAATAGTAGTTGTAGTAGTAGTAGAAATAGTAGTAGCAGTAGTAGTAGCAATAATATAAGTAATAGTAGTTGTAGTAATACTAGTAGCAGAAGTAATGGTAGAAATTATTTTAGGAGTAAGATTAGAAATAGTAGCAGTAGTTGTAGTGGCAATAGTAGTAGTAGTAGTAGTAGTCGTAGTAGATAGTAGTAGAGGTAGTAGTAGTAGTTGTAGTTATCATAGTAATAGTAGTGGTAGTAATTGTAGTTGTGGTAGTAGTTGAAGAAGTAGTAGCAGTAGTAGTAGTTGAAGTAGAAGTAGTAGCAGCTGTTGTAGTAGTACTAGTAGTAATAGTAGTTCGAGTAGTAGTAGTTGGAGTAATAGTGTAAGTAGTTTTTATAGTAGTCTAGTTGTTGTCACTGTAGTAGCAGTAGCAGCAAGAGAGGTAGTAGTAGTAGTAATAGTTGCGGTAGTTGTAGTAGTAGTCATTATACTAGTAGTAGCAGGAGTGTAATAGTAGCAGTAGTAGTGTAGTGCTAGTAGTTGTTGATGTAGTAGTAGTAGCAGCTGTAGTAGTTGTAGTTGTTTTAGTAGCAGTAGTAGTACTAGCAGTAGTAGAAGTAGCCGAAGGAAGAGTAGTCATAGCAGCCGGAGTTGTTGTAGTAGTAGTAGTAGCAGTAGAAGAGTAGTAGTAGTAGTAGTAGTACTAGTTGTATCATTAGTAAGAGTAGTTGTTGAAGCAGTAGGAGTGCTAGTAGTTGTAGCTGTAGTGGTAGTATACGTAGTAGCCATAGCAGTAGTAGTAATAGTAGTAGTAGTAGTAGCAGTAGTAGTAGTATTAGTAATACTTGGTGTATTTGTAGTGGTTGTAGTAGTAGTGGAAGTAGTAATCATAGTAATAGTAGTAGTTGTTCGAGTTGAAGCAATGCATCTAGTAGTAGTAGTTGTAGTAGTGTAGTAGTAGTAGCTGTATTAGTAGTAGTAGAGGTATTTGCAATAGCAGCAGTAGAAGTAGTAGTTGTAGTAGTTGTAGCAGGGGCAGTAGTAGCAGTAGTAGTAGCCGTAGTTGGAGTAGTAGTAGTAAGGGTAGTAGTTGTAGTAGTTGTCGAAGTAGCGATTGTAGTAATAATAGTTGTTATTTTTGTTGTAGTTTTAATATTAGTAGTTGTTGTATTTGCAGCAGCAGCAGTAGTAGTAATAGTAGTATCTGCCGTAGTAGCAGCATTAGTAGCAGTAGTAGTAGTATTTGTAGCAGTAGTAGTACTTGTGTTGATAGTTGTCATTATGGTAGGAGGAGGAGTCATAGTATTAGTGGAAGAAGTAGTTGTAGATATTGGAGTACTAGTAGTAGTAGAAGTTGTGTTAATAGTAGTAGCTGTAGACTAACTAGCAACAGCAATAGTAGTACTAGTAGTTGTATTAGTAATAGTTGTTGTAGTAGCAGTAGGAGTACTTGTCATAGTAGCAGTAGTCATAGTAGAGTAGTAGTAGTTGTTGTAGCAGTAGTAGTAGAAATAGTTGGAATAGTTGTTGTAGTAGTAGTAGTAGCAGTGGTGGTATTAATAGTAGTAATGGCAGTAGTTGTTGGAGTAGCAACAGCAGCGCTTGTAGTAGTATTGTAGTAGTAGTACAGGTAGAAGCAGTAGCAAGAGTAGAAGTAGGAGTTGTAGTAGTAGTAGTCGTAGTGGCAGTAGGAGTAGTAGTAGTTGTAATTGTAGTAGTAGTAGAAGAGGCAGTTGTAGTAGTCGCAGCAGTAGTAGTAGTAGTAGTAGTAGTAGTAGTAGCAGCAGCAGTAATATAAATAGTAGTAGTGGTAGCAATACTAATAGGCGAAGTAATGGTAGAAATTGTTTTGTGAGTAGGAGTAGAAATAGTGGCAGCAGTTGCAATAGTAGTAGTAGTAGTAGTAGTACTATATGGAGTAGTAGTAGTAGTAGTAGTTATAGTAGAGGTAGTAGTAGTACTAGTAGTAGTAGTAGTACTGGTTGTAATATTTGTAGGAGTAGTAGTAGTTGAAGTAATAGTAGAAGTTGTTTTAGTAGTAGTGTAGTTGTAGTAGCAGCAGTAGTAGTTGTTGTAGTAGAGCAATTAGTAGTAGTAGTGGTGGTCATTATACTGGTAGTAGCATAAGTAGTAGTAGTAGTAGTAGTGGTGTAGTAGAAGAAGTAGTTATTGCAGTAGAAGTACAAGTACAAGTAGTACTAGAAGTTGTAGTGGTAATAGTAGTAGCAGTTGTTGTTGTTGTTATTATAGTAGTAGCAGTAGTAGTACTAGTAGCAGTAGCAGCAGTCGATGTGGTCGTAGTAGTACTAGTAGCAGGAGTAGAAATAGTAGTAGTTGTAGTTGTTGTAGTAATAGTAGTAGTAGTAGTAGTAGTAGTAGTAGCTATAGTAATAGTAGTGGTAGTTGCAGTAGGAGTAGTAGTACAAGTAACAGTAGCAGCAATAGTAGTAGTAGTAATAGTAGTAGTAGCAGCAGAAGTAGCTTTTGTAGAACTAGTAGTGGTAGTAGTAGTAGTAGTAGTAGTAGTAGTAGTAGTAGCAGTAGTAGTAGGAGTAGGAGTAGTAGCGGTACTAGCAACAGTAGTAGTAGTAGTAGTAATCATAGTAGTAGTTGTAGTATCAGTTTTAGTAGTAGTAGTAGTAGTGATCATAGAAGTAGTACTTGTAGTAGTAGTAGTTGAAGCTGCAATTGTAGTAGTCGCTATAATACTTGTAGGAATTGTTGTATTAGTTGGAGAAGTTGTAAGAGTAGTAGTTGTAGCAGCAGCAACAATAGTAGTAGTAGTAGTAGCAGCAGCAGTATTAGTAATAGTAGTAGTAGGTAGTCATGGTGGTGGTGGTGGTGGTAGTAGTAGTAGTAGAAGTAGTAGTAGTTATAGTAGTAGTAGTGGTAGTAGTAGTTGTAGTAGTGGTACTAACAGTAGCAGCAACACCAGTACTAGCAGAAATAATAGTTGTAGTAGTAGTATCTACAGTAGTAATAATTTTAGCAGTAGTAGCATTTGTAGTTGTAGTAGTAGTAGTAGATGTAGTAGTAGTAGTAGTAGTAGTAGTAGCAGTTGCAGTAGTTGTAGCTGTTGTAGTATTAGTTATAGATGTAGTAGCAACAGTAGTAGTAGCAACAGTAGTAGTAGTGGGAGGAGAAGTTGTGGTAGTAGTAGTTGTAATAGTTGTCGCGGCAATAGCTGCAACATTAGTACTAAATTCAGTAGCAGCAGCAGTAGTAGTAGTAGCACTAGCAGTAGTGGTACCAGTAGCAGTAGTAGTAATAGTAGCAATAGTGGTAGTAGTTATAGTAATAGTAGTTGTAGTAGCAGAAGCAAGAGCAACAAATATAGTAGAAGAAGTTGTAGTAGTATCAGTAGTCGTAGCCGCAGTAGTTGTATTAGTAATAGTTGCAGCAACAGCAGAAGTAGTAGCATTAGTGTTTGTAGAATTATTACTAGAAGTAGTAGTAGGAGCAGCAGCAGTAGAAGTAGTAGAATTTGTTGCGATAGTAGTATTACTAGAAGTAGTAGCTGGAGAAGCAGTAGTAGTAGTAGTAGTTGTTGTTGTTATTGTAGCAATAGTAGTAGTAGTGGTGGTGGTAGCAGCAGTAGTAGTAATGGTAGTAGCAATAGTGGTAGTAGCAGCAGTAGTAGTAGCAAGACTAGTAATAGCAGTAGTAGGAGTAGAAGTAGTAGTAGTTAGAGAAGTAGTAGTAGTCGTTGTTGTAGTAGAAGTAGTTGTTGTTGTCATAGTAGTAGCAACAGCAGCAATAGTAGTAGTATTAATAGTAGTATTTGTAGTAGAATTTGTAGCAATTGTAGTAGTAGTAGTAGTACTAGTAGCAGTAGCGGTAACAACAACAGAAGTATTAGTATAGCAGTTATCGTAGTAGTAGTAATTATAGTAGTAGTAATAATAGTTGTAGCAGCAGTAGTTGTTGTAGTTATTATTGTACTAGTTGTAGCAGTTGTAGTAGTAGTAGTTGTAACAGTAGCAGTGGTCGTAGTAGTAGCAGTAGTATTAGTATCTATAGTAGTAGTAGTTGTAGCAGTAGTAGTGGTTGTAGTAGCAGAAGTAGTAATAGAATCTATAATAATAGTTGAAGTATTAGTAGAAGAAGTCATAGTAGCAGAAGTAGAAGTAGTACTAGTAGTAGCAGTAGTATCAGTAGTCGCAGTAATAATAGTCGCAGCAATAATAATAGCCATAGTAGTACCTATAGTAGTAGGTGTAGTTGCAGAAGTAGTAGTAGTAGAAGAAGTAGTAGTAATAATAGTAGTAGTAGTAGTAGTAGTAGTAGTAGTAGTAGTAGTAGTAGTAAAAGTAGTAGTAGTTGTAGTAGTGGTAGTAATAGTAGTCGTAATTGTAATAGTAGTAGTAGTAGTAGTAGTAGTAGTAATATTAGTAGTAGTTGAAGTAGTAGTAGTAGTCTGAGAAGTAGTCGTTACAGCAGAAGTAGAAATTATGGCAGCTGTAGTAGTACTAGTGGTAGTAGTAGTAGCACTAGTATCAGTAGCAGCAATAGCAGTAGTAGTAGTAGCAGTAGCGGTAGTAGCTGTGGTAGTAGAAGGAGAAGTAGTAGTAGAAGCAATAGAAGTAGTTGAAGTAGAAGTAGTAGTTGTTGTAGTTGTAGTAGAAGTAGCAATTATTGCACAAGTTGCAGTAGTTGTAGTTGTAGCAGATGTCGCAATAATAGTAGTAGCAGCAGTACGGGTAGAAGTAATAGCAGAAGTAGTAGTTGTAGTATTTGTAGTAGTCATAGCATTCGTAGTAGTAGGAGAAGTAGTAGCAGAAGTCATAGTGGTTGCAATAGTAGTAGAAGTAGCACTAAGAGCATCAATAGTAGCCGCTGTAGTAGTAGTAGTAGTAGCAGTAGCAGTAGTAGAAGTAGTAGTAGTAGTTTGAGTAGTAGCAAAAGTAGTAGCAGTAGTTCTAGTTATAGGAGTAACAATAGCAATAGTAGAAGTAGAAGTGGTAGTAGTAGCTGTAGTAGTTGGAGTATGAATACTAGCTATTGAGGTAGTAGTGGTAGTATAAGTTGGAGCTTTGGTAGTTATGGTAGTAGCAGTCATGGTATTTGGTGTTGTAGTAGTTGTTGTCGTAGTAGTTGTACCATTGGGAGTGCTTCTATCAATAGTAGTAGTCGTTGGAGTTGTATTAGTAGGAGTTGTATTAGCAGTTATCGTAGAAGTAGCAAAATTAGCAATAACAGTAGTAGTAGTAGTAGTAAGAGCCGCAGCAGAGTTGTAGGAGTAGCAGCTATAGTAGCAGTAGTTGAGTAGTACTAGTAGTAGTAGGAGTACTTTTAGTAGTTGTTATCGTAGCTATAGTGGGAATAGTAGCAGCAGTTGTAATGGTAGGAGTAGTAGTAGCAATTGTAGTAGCAGAAGCAGTAGTCGTAGGAGTACCAGTTGTATTAGTAATAGGGTCAGTAGCGATAGTATGAGTAGCAGGGGTAGCAGTAGTAATATTAGTTGCTGTAGTAGTAGTAATTATAGTATTAGTAGTAGTAATAGTAGTAGTAGTAGTAGTAGTAATACTTGTAGTAGTAATAGTAGCAGTAGTAGTAGTAGTAGTAGTTGCTGTTGTTGTTATTGTTGTAGTAGTAGTAGTAGTAGCTATAATAGCAGTAGTAGCAGTAGTAACAGTCGTAGTAGTTGTAGTAGTAGCTTTGGTAGTAGTAGAAATTATAGTAATGGTAGTAGTAGTAGCAGAAGTATTACTGGTAGTAGTCATGGTAGCCGTAGTAGTTGTAGTAGTTGTAGTAGTTGTAGTAGTAGTAGTAGTAGCAATAGTTGCAGAAGCAGTAGTAGTTATAATAGTAGGAGTAGTAATAGTAGTGGCAAGAGTCAAACTTGTAGTAGTAGTAGTAGCAGCAGTAGTAGTAGTAGGCGTAGCAGTAGTAATGGCAGTACTTGTAGTAGAAGAAGTAGCTATAGTAGTAGTTATAGTAGAAATAGTAGTTGTAGTAGAAGAAGTAGTTATAGTAGTACTTATAGTAGAAATAGTAGTTGTAGTAGTTGTAGTAGTAGTATTAGCTGTAATAGTATAGTAGTAGTGGTAGTATTAGTGATAGTAGCAGCAATAGTAGTAGTACAAGTAGTAGAAATAGTAGTTGTTGTTGTAGTAGTGGGAGCAGTAGTTGTAGTAGTAGTCGTAGCAGCCGTAGTATTCGTAGAAGTCAGAACAGTTGTAGTAATTGTAGCCGTAGTAGTAGCAAAAGTTGTGATAGGAACAGCAGTAGCCGCCTTATTAGTAGTAGTGGTATTAGAAGTAGCAGTACTAGAAGGAGCAGGAGCAGTAGTAGTATGAGTAGCAGTTGCAATCATAGTAGTATTAGCCGTATTATTAGTGATAAGTGCAACATGAGTAGTAGTAGTAGTAGTAGTAGTAGTAGCAATAGTAGCAGAAGTTGTAGTATTAGTAGTAGCAGCAGTCGTAGTAGTAGTAGTAGTAGTAGTAGTAGTAGTAGTAGTAGTTGCAGCAGCAGTAGTAGTAGTAGTAGAAGTAGTAGGACTTGTAGTAGTAGTAGTAGCAATATTAGTACGAGTAGTTGGAGTAGTAGTTGTAGCAGCAACAGTAGTAGTAGTAGGAGCAGCAGTAGTTGTAGTAGTCGTAGTAGCCACAACTGGAGTTCCAGAAGTAGTGATACTAGTATAAATAATAGTAGTAGAAGTAGTAGTAATAGTTGGACTAGTAGTAGTGCAATAGTCTTTGTAGCAGTAGAAGTAGTAGTAGAAGTAACAACAGTAGTAGGAGTGTTAGTAGAAGTAGTATTAGCAGTAGTAGTAGTTGTAGTTGGAGTAGTAGTAGTAGTAGCAGTGGTAGTGCTAGTAGTAGTAGGAGGAGGAGGAGGAGGAGGAGTAGCAGTTGTTGCAGTAGTAGTAGTAGGTGCGTTTGGAGTAGTAGTATTAGTATGAACAGTAGTAGTTGTAATAGTAGTAGGGGAAATAGTAGTAGTTGGAGTAGTCGCAATTGTAGTAGTTGTAGTAGTAGTAGTAATAGGAGTGTAGTAGTTATGGTACTAGTTTGAGTAGTAGTCGTAGAAGTCATAGGAGTATTAAGAATAGTACTAGTAGTAGGAGCAGTAGTAGCAATAGTAGTTGTGGGAATAGGAGTTGTAGTAGTAATGCCAGTAGCAACAATAGTAGTAGTAGTCGTAGTTGTAGCAATAGTTTCAATAATAGTAGGAGCATTAGTAGTTTAAGTAATAGTTGCAGTAGTAGTCGTTGTAGTAGTTATTGTAGTAGTAGAAGTAGTAGTAGGAGTAGCAGGAGGAGTAGGAGTTGGACTAGTAGTAGTAATAGTAGTAGTAGTAGCTGTAATAGCAGTAGTGATAGGAGTTGTAGTTATAGTAGTTGTTGTGCGTGGAGTATTAGGAGTGGTAGTTATAGAAGTTGCAGGAATAGTAGTAGTCAAGTTAGTAATATTAGTGGTAGTTGTAGTATTAGTTGTAGAAGTAGGAGTAGTAGTACTTGTAGCAGAAGTAATAGTTGAAGGAGTTGTAGTAGAATAGCTAAAGGAGTTGTAGTAGTAGTAGTAGTAGTAGTAGTATTTGTTGTAGTAATAATTGTAAGTGTCTGAGTAGTAGCAGTGCTAGTAGTAGTAGTTGTAGCAGTAGTGTAGTACTAGTAGTAGCTGCAGCAGCAGCTGTACTAGTAGTAGATGTAGTAGTATTAGTAGTAGCAGTAGCAGTAGCAATAGTAGTCGTAGGAGGAGTAGTAGTAGTAGCAACAATAAGAGTAGTAGTAGTGGTGGTAGTAGTTGTTGTAGTAGCTGTAGTTGTTGTAATAGCAGTAGTAGTCATAGTTGATGTAGTAATATTACCATAAGTAGAAGTAGTAGTTGTAGCATTAGTAGTAGTAGTAGTGGTAGTAGTAGTAGAAGTAGTAGTAGTAGCAGGAGCAGCAGCAGCAGCAACAGTAGTAGTAGTAGTAATAGTTGTGGCTATAGAAGTATTAGTAATAGTAGTTGTGGCTATAGAAGTATTAGTAATAGCCGTAGCAATAGTATTAATAGTAATACTAGTGGTTGCTGAAGTAGTATTAGGAGTAACAGCAATTATACTAACAGAAGCAGTAGTTCTGGTAGCAATTGTAATAGTAGATGTGGCAGTAGCAATAGTAGCAACAGCAGCAGTAGTGGTTATTGTAATAATACTAGCAGTAGTATTAGTAACAGTAGTAGTGCAAGTAGTAGTAGTAGCAGCAGTAATAGTAGTAGTAGTAGTAGTAGCAAGAGTAGTAGCAGAAGCACTAGTAGCAGCAGCAATAGTTATTCTAGTTGCAGTAGTAGCAGTAGTAGTTGAAGGAACAGTAGTAATAGTAGTAGTGGTGGTAGTTGGAGTAGTAGTAGGAGTAGCAGTACTAAGAGTTAGTAGTTGTAGCCGTTGTAGTAGTGGTGGTTGCAGTAGTAGTACTTGTTGTACTAGTAGTATTTGGTATAGTAGCAGCAATTGTGGCAATAATAGTAGCAGCAAAAGTAGTAGTTACAATAGTAGTAGTAGTTGTTGTTGTTGTTGTAGAAGCAGTAGCTATAGTAGTACTGGTGGTGGTACTACTAGTAGCAGTTGTAGCCGTAGTAGAAGTAGAAGTAGTAGTAGTAATAGTTGCTGTAGTAGTAGTAGTAGTAGTAGTAGCCGTTGTAGTAGTAGTAGTAGTGGGAGTAGTAGTAGTGGTGGTAGTCGGGGTAGTAGTGCGAGTAGTAGTTGGAATACATGTGGGAGAATGAATATTAGTTGGAGAAGTAGTCCTTGTAGCAGTATTAGTAGGAGTAGTAATTGTAGTAGGTGTAGCAGTAGCAGTAGTGGATGTCATAGTAGTAATAGTAGTAGTAGTAGTAGTAGTAGGAGTAGTAGTAGTTGTTGTTATTGTTGTAGTAGTAGTAGTAGTAATAGTAGCAACAAGATTATTAGTTGTAGTAGTAGTCAAAGTAATTGTACTAGTAGTAGTAGTAGCAGTCGTAGTAATATTTTTAGAAGTAGAAGTAGTAGTGGAAGTAGTAATAGGAGTATTACTCATAGTAGTTGTAGCAGTAGCAGTAGTAGCAGTAGTAGTATAGTAGTGGTAGTACTACTAGTAGTAGTAAAAGTCATAGTAGTGGCAATTATGGAAGTATTGGTTGGAGTAGCAATAGTTGTAGTAGTAGTTATAGTAGTAGTAGTAATAGCACTAGCAATAGTAGTAGTGGTAGTGGTAGTTGTAGAAGTACTAGTAGCAGTACTAGTAGCAGTACAAGTAGTAGTAGTAGTAGTAGTAGTAGTAGTAGTAGTAGTAAACTAGTAGCAGTAGTAGCAGCAGCAGTAGTAGTAGGGATTGTAGTAGCAATAGTAGAAGTCGTACTAATAATAGTAGTACTAGTATTTGTAGTATATGTAGTACTACTAGTAGTAGTAGTAGTTGTTGTTGTTGTTGTTGTTGATATAGTAGTAGTAGTACTAGCAGCAGTAGGAGTAGCTATAGAGGTAGTAGTAGTAATAGTACTAGGCGTAACAGTAGAAGCAGTAGTAGAACTAGTAGCAATAATAGTAGTAGTAGCAGTGGTAGTATTAGTAGTAGTAGTAGTAGAAGAAGTAGTTGTAGTAGGAGTAGCCATAGCAACAGAAGAAGTAGAAGTATTAGCTGCAATAGCAGTAGTAGTAATAGCAATAGTAGTAGTAGTAGTAGTTACAGTAGTAGCAGAGGTCGTAGTAATAGTGGCAGAAGCCATAATTGGGGTAATAGTACTAGTAATAGGAGTAGTAGGAGCAATAGTAGTAGTGGAAGAAGTAGCCATAGCAGTGGAAGTAGAAGCAGCAATAGTAGTAGAAGTAGTAGCCATAGTAATAGCAGTAGGAGTAGCAGTTGTTGCAGAAGTAGTAGTAGTGCATGTAGTAGTAGTAGCGGTAGATGTAGTAGAAGTAGTAGTAGCAGCAGTAGTAGTAGTAGTAGTAGTTGTAGTAGTAGCAGTAGTACTTATAGTAGTAGTAGTTGTTGTCCTTTTTGTAGTAGTAGTAGTAGTGGTCATAGTAGCGGTAGTAGTAGAAGTAGAAGTAGAAGAAGTAGTAGTAGTAGTATTAGTTGTAGTAGTAGTAGTAGTAGGAATAGTAGCAATAGTTGTAGTCGTAATAGTTGTAGTTGTTGTTGTAGTAGTAGTAGCAGCAGTAGTAGTAGTGGTAGTAGTACTATTTGCAATAGTAGTAGTAGTACTAGAAGTAGAAGTAGTAGTAGTAGAAGCAGTAGCTTTTGAAGTAGTAATAGCTGTAGCAGCAGTAAGAGTAGTAGCAGTAGCAGTTGTAAGGGTATTAGAAGTAGTGTTAGTGGTAGTAGTAGAAGTAGTCACAGAAATGGTAGCTGTAGTAGTAGTTGTAGTAGTAGTAATAGGAGAAGAAGTAGTTGGAGTAGTAGTACTAGTTGTGTAGTTTTGGTAGTAGTAGTAGTGGTAGTCTTAGTAGAAGTAATAGTAGTGGGCTTAGTAGCTGTATTAGTAATAGCTGCAGCAACAGTAGTAGTAGTGGAAGTAGAAGTACTAGTAGAGGCGACAGTAGTAGTAGTAGCAGTAATTGTTGTAGCAAAAGGAGTAGTAGT
The DNA here is from genome assembly GCA_005019695.1 of Trichopus zeylanicus subsp. travancoricus. Lineage (NCBI taxonomy): Eukaryota > Viridiplantae > Streptophyta > Magnoliopsida > Dioscoreales > Dioscoreaceae > Trichopus > Trichopus zeylanicus. Next base: position 40,000 of record RXID01021625.1, read on the forward strand.
AGTTGTTGTAGTAGAAATAATTATCACAATAGCAGCAGTACCAGCAACAGCAGTAGTTGTAGTAGCGGTAGTAGTAGCAGCAGTAGTAGTAGTAGTAGCAGCAATTGTATTAGCAATAATTGTATTAGCAGTACTAGCTGTAGCCGCGATAGTAGTAGTAGCAATAGTAGTAGTAGTAGTAGTGGCATTAGTACTACTAGTAGTAGAAGTAGTAGTCTTAAAAGTAGTAGTAGCAGCTGTAGCAATCGTAGTAGTAGTAGTTGTAGAAGTACTGGTAGTAGTGGGAGTAGTAGTAGTTATATGTGTAAGATAAGGAATAGTAGTAATAGTAGTACGAGTAGTAGTAGTAGTCGGAGTAGTAATAGTAGTATTAGTAGTAGTAATAGGAGTAGCTGTAGCGGTAGTAGAAGTCATCGTAGTTGTAGGAGTAGTAGTAGTAGTAATTGTTGTAGTTTCTATGGTAGTAGTAGTAGTACTAATAGTAGCAGTAGGAGTAGTAGGTGTCATAGTATTGGAGTAGTAGTCATAGTAGTAGCTGTTGTTGTTGTTGTAATGGTAGTAGTAGTAGTAGTAATAGTAGTAGTAGTAGGAGGAGGAGTAGTAGTAGTCATAGTAATATTAGTAGTAGTAGATGTAGTAGTAATAATCATAGTAGCAGTTGTTGCGACAGTTGAGTATAGCAGAAGTGGTACTAGTAGCAGTAGTAGTAGCGGTAGTAGTAGTAATAGTCGTAGTAGTAGTAATTGTAGAAGTAGTAGTTGGAGTAGCAGTAGTAGCAGTACAAGTAGTAGTAGTAGTAGTAGTAGTAAATGTAGAAGTAGCAGTAGAACTCGTACGAATAGCAGTAGTAGTCGTAGTAGAAGTAGTAGTAGAAGTAGTAGTTGTAGTTGTAGTAGTAGTAGCAATAGTCGTCGTAGCAGTAGTAGTAGCAGTGGCATCAGCAGTAATAGTTGTATTAATAATTGTGGATAGTAGTAGTAGTGGTGGTGGTAGTGGTAGTGGTAGTAGTAGTAGTAGGCATAGTATTAGTTGTATTAGGAGTAGGAATAGTTGGAGTAGTAGTAGTTGGAGTAGTAGAAGTTATAGTAGTTGTAGTTGCTGTAGTAGGAGCAGGAGTAGTTGTAGCAGTAGTAGAAGTAAGAGTAGTTGTAGTAGTATTAGTAATAGTACCAGAAATATTAACAGTAATAGTATTACTAATAGTAGTAGCGGAAGTAAAAGTAGTTGTTGTAGTAGTTGTAGTAGTATTACGAGTAGTAGCAGTTATAGTAGTAGTAGAAGTAGTAGTAGTTGGACTAGTGGTAGTATTAGTAGCAGTAGTAGTAGTAGTAGCATTAGTAGGAGTAGTAGTAGTAGCAGGAGCACCAGTAGCAATAGCAATAGTAGTGGTGGTAGTAGTAGTAGTAGTAGCAATTGCTGTAGGAGTAGTAATAGTAATAGTAGTAGTAGTAGCAACATGAGTAGTAGAAGTTGTAGTAGTAGCAAAAGTAGCAGTAGCCGTCGTAGTAGTAGCAGTAGTAGCAGTAGTAGCGGTAGTTGTAGTAGTAGTAGTAGTGGTAGAAGTAGTAGCAGCAGCAGTAGTAGTAGTGGTGGTAGTAGTAATAGCAGTACTAGCAGCAGTAGCTGTAGTTGTAGTAGTAGCAGTTGTAGTAGCAGTAGTGTCAATGCAAGTTGTAGTACTAGTAGTTGGAGTAGTAGTGTTACTAGTAGTTGTTGTTGTAGCAATAGTAGTAGTAGTTGTTGTAATAGTAGTAGTAGTAGTGGTATATGTACTATTAGCAATAGTTGTAGTAGTTGTAGTAGTAGAAGTTGATGTAGTAGCAGTAATCGCAGCAGCAGCAATAGTAGTAGTAGTAGAAGTAGTAGCAGGCGGATAAGGTGTAGGAGTAGAAGTATTATTATGAGCAGTTGTAGTAGTAGTAGTAGTATTAGGAGTACTATTAATAGTTGTAGGACTAGTAGTATGAGAAGCAACAAAAGTCGTAGCACTAGTCGTAGTGAGTCTAATAAAAGAAAAAATAGGATATGATTGGTCCAATAAGTTTATCTACATTAATCCATAATACATGAAGATCAAATTGAAATTAGGACTAGTAGTATGAGAACCAACAAAAGTAGTAGCACTAGTCATAGTAAGAGTGGAAGTAGTTGTTGTAGTCGGAGTAGTATCAGTAATTGTAGGAGTGGTAGTAGTAGCTGTTGTAGTAATAGTAGTAGTAGTAGTAGTATTAGTAGCAATAGTAGTTGTAGTAGTAGCAACAACAATAGTAGTTTCAAGAATAGTAGTAGTCGTAGTGGTAGAAGAAGTAGTAGCGATAGTAGTTGTGTTAGTAGTTGTAGCAGTAAAACTAGTATTAGGAGTAGCAAAAGGAGTAGGAGTTTAAGTAGTGGTAGTAGTTGTTGTTGTTGTTGTTGTTGTAGTAGTAGTAGTAGGAGTAGTTGTTGTAGTAGTAGGAGCAGTAGTAGTAGTACAAGCAGTAGGAGTTGTAGTAGTAGTAGCAATAGGAGTAGTTGTAGTAGTAGTAGTAGTAGTATTAGCAGTAGGACTAGTTGTAGTAGTAACAATAGGAGTAGTTGTAGTAGTAGTAGTAGTATTAGCAGTAGGAGGACTTGTAGTAGTAAGAGGAGTAGTAGTAGCAGTAATAGTTGTAGAAGTTGTAGTGGTGGCAGTAGTAGTAGTAGGAGTAGTAGTAGAAGTAGTAGTAGTAGTAGTAGTAGCAGTAGTAGTAGTAATAGTAATATTAGTAGTAGTAGTAGTAGTAGTAGTAATTGTAGTAGTTATTGGAGTAGTGATTGTGCTTGTAGTAATAGTCGTAGTTGTAGTGTACTAGTAGTAGCAGCGGCTGCAACAATAGCCGTAGTAGTAGTAGTCATAGAAATAGTAGTAGTAGTAGCAACAGTAGTAGTAGTAATAGTAGCAATCAGAGTAGTTGTAGCAGTAGTAGTAGTAGTAATAGTAGGAATAGTAGTAGCAGTAATAGTAGTAGTAGTAGCAGCAGCAGTAGTAGTTGTTGTTCTAATAGAAGTAGAAGTAGCATTAGTAGTATTAGTAGTTGTTGTTGTTGTGATAGAGGTAGTAGCATTAGTAGTAGTAGCAGCAACAGAAGTAATAGTGGCAACAGAATTACTACTATTAATCCTACTCCAACTGCTACTACTACGACTTCTACTACTCATACTCCTACTACTACTACTGCCACTACTCATACTCCTATTACTTATACTACTTTCGCTTCCACAACTGCTGCTACTATTATTACTACTTCTACACCTATTCTTGCCCTTGCTACTACTACTACTACTCCTGCACCTACTACAGACACTCCTAATCCTATTGTTGCTGATGCAACTACTAGAACTTCTGCTACTACTTTTGCTACTGCTATTGCTACTACTACTACTGCTTCTCCTACTACTGAAGCTAATATGACTACTTCTACTACTGGCCTTAGTACTACTTGTCTTATTACTGCT
>RXID01021626.1:0-16957 GCA_005019695.1 Trichopus zeylanicus subsp. travancoricus
CTTCTGCTACTACTATAACTACTACTACTGCTACAATTGTTACTACAACTAGTACTGTTACTACTACTACTACTCCCACTGCTACTGCTACTATTGCTACTGCAACAACTACTTCTATTACTTCTGTTGCTGCAGCTACTACTGCTACTACTACTACAATTAGTACTACGACTGCTACTGCTGCTAATGCTACTGCTACTAATGCTACTACTGCTACTACTGCTACTACTATTGCAGGTGCTACTACTACAACTACTATTACTATAGCTGCTACTGCTACTGCTACTAATGCTACTACTGCTACTACTGTTGCAGGTGCTACTACTACAACTACTATTACTATAGCTGCTACTACGAGTACTACTACTGCTATTATTACTGCTACTAATACTACAACTACATTTACTATTACTACTATTACTACTACAGCTACTACCACTATTGCTACTACTATTACTACTGCTGCTGCTATTACTACTACTACTACTTCTACAACTACGACTACTATTACTACAACTGCTACTACTACTACAACAACAACAATAACTACTTCTGCTACTACCATCACTACTACTACCATTACTAATCCTAATACTACTTCTACTACTATTGTTGCTGCTACTACTACAACTCTGCTACTGCTACTACTACAACTACTGCTACTGCTACTACTACTACTATTACTACCATTGCTACTATTGCTTCTACAACTACAACCCTTACTACTACTTCTACTACTACTACTACTACTATTTCTACTATAACTAGTACTACTACCGCTGCTACTACTATTACTGCTAATACTACTACAACTCCTCCTCCTCCTACTACTACTACTAGTAGTACTAATCCAAATACTATTGCAGCTACTAATACTACTACTACTCCTACTACTACTACTACTGCAACTACTACTACTATTACTACCACTACTACTATTGCCCGCAATGCTACTATTGCTTCTACAATTACACCTTACGACTACTTCTACTACTACTAGTACCACTATTTCTACTACTAGTACTACTATTTCTACTACGACTACTACTACTAATACTACTACTATTATAGCAACTACTGCTGCTGCTACTTCAACTACAGCTATTACTATTGCTACTACTGCTACTACAGCTGCTACTACTTCTACAATAACAACAACTATTTCGGTGACAACTATGATTACTACTACTATTCCTACTAGGACAACTGCTACTACTGCTGCTATAATGACTTAGTATTACTACTATAGCTACTACGAGAACTACTAGTGCTCCTACAACTAGTACTACAACTATAAATACTTCTACTACTACTACTACTACTACTACTTCTACTTTAACTACTACTACTACTACTTTAACTACTACTACTACTACTACTACTACTACTACTACTTCTACTACTATTACTACTACTACTTCAGCTACTACTACTACTTCCACTATTACTACTACTACCACAACTCCTACTACCACTCCTACTCCTACTATGGCTAAGACGACTACTACTAGTACTACAACTACTACTACTACCGCTACTACTATTGTTGCTGCTACTTCTACTACTACAATAACTACTACTATAGCTACTGCTATAACTACTATTGCTACTACTACTGTTGCTTTTTTTAGTACTGATCCTACTATGACTACTGCTCTTATGACTATTGCAATTACTCCTACCGCCACAACTAGTACTGCTACTATCATTATTGCTACTAACGCTACTACGACTCTGACTACTATTATGACTACTATTACTGCTACTGCGACTACTTCTACTACCACTACTACTACTAATACTACTACTCCTTCTGCTACTACTACTATAGACACCACGATTAATGCCACTTCTGCTACTACTACGACTACTGCTACTACTACCACTTCTGCCACTACAACTACTACTACTACTGCCACTAATTCTACTACTTCTAATACTACTAGTAATATGACCATTATCACTACTGCTGCCACAACTCTTGCTACTATTATTATTATTACTACTACTCCTGCAGTAGATTTTAATACTACTACTATGGCTACCACAACTACTACTGCTTCTACTACTACTGCTGCTGCTGCAGCAACTGCTGATACTGCTACTACCACTACTGCTACTACTGCCACTACTGCTACAACTGCCACTACTGCTACTACTGCCACTACTACTACTACTACTACTACTATAACTACTTATACTATTACTACTGTTATTACAACTACTACTATAACTACTGCTACTGCTGCTACTACTACTGCTAATTTTGTTGGTAGTACAGCTGTAATCACTATAATAGCTATTGCTACTAGTACTACTGTAGCAACTACTACTACTTCTACTTCTACTGTTGCTGCTAATAGTACTATTCCTACTACAACTATTGCTGCTAATACTACCTCCACTATTGCTACAACAACTAATGATATTACTACTACTAATACAATAGTAACAACAACCACAACTACTATTGGTACTACTCCTGCAAGTATTAGGACTGCTCCTTTTGCTACTGCTACTACTTCTACTACTACTGCTACTGCTTCTACTCCTATGACTTATAATACTACTACTAGTACTACTACTACTGCTGGTACTGCTCCTACAACTACTAGTACTGTGACGATAATAGCTCCTACTACTTCCACTACTACTACTACTATAGCTACTCCTACTATTGCTGCTGCTACTACTACTACAACAATTATTAATAATACTACTTCTACTACTACTGCTACTACTACTACAGCTACTTCTATTACTACTATAACTACTACAACTCCTATTACTATTACTACTTCTACTCCTACTATTACTGCTGCTAGTACTACTGCAACTGCTGCTAATATGGCAATTGCTACTACTTCCGCGACCACTACTCGTACTACTACTACATCTAATACTGCTACTACTCAAGCAACTACTACTACCACTCCTACTAGTTTTGTGACTACAACTATTCCTACTACTTCTACTATTACTACTACTACCACTACTGTTGTAGCTGCTACTACTACTACAACTATTAATACTACTACTGTGCTACTACTACTACTTTTACTACAATTACTTTAGGTGTTACTTCTGCTGCTACTACTACTTATTCTGCTACCACTTGTGCAACTACGAATGCTACTACTACTACTACTACTACTACTACTACTACTACTACTACTACTACTACTACTACTACTACTACTACTATTACTATTTCAACTATTACTATCATTACTACAATAACAACTACTATTATAACTACTACTACTTCTACCACTACTTTTGCTATAACTAGTGCTGCTACTCGTACTACTACAACTACTACAACTACTACTGCTACTACTGCTAATCCTACTATTACAACTTTCGTGAATACTACTGACACTATTATAACTACTACTACAACAACAACAACTATTACTACTACTACCACCACTACTACTATGACTACTACCGCTACAACTATGACTACTACTGCTACTTATACTAATAATACTTCGACTACTAATACTACTACTGCTACTACTAATACTTATACTACTTCTACAACTACAACTACTAGTGCTACTACTACTACTACTACTACTACTACTTCTGCTGCTGCTACTACTACATCTGCTGCTGCTACTATGAGTATTGCTATTGCTAATACTTAATCTACTACAACAATAACTACGACTACTACTACTGCTACTACTACTACTACTACCACCACCACCACCACCACTGCTACTACTATTGCTATTATTACCACTACTCCTATTACAATGATTACTACCTCTACTACTACTACAATTGTTACTACTACAGCTGCTACTGCTACAATGACTACTACTACTACTACTGCTACTACTACTACTATTATTACTACAACTACTGCTATAACTACTAGTACTGCTACTAATGCTATGGCTATTGCTACTACTACTCCTACTATAACTACTAATACAATAATAACTACAATAACCACTACTAGAATGACTATTGCGACTAGTGGTTGCAGTAATAGAAGTAGTAGCAGCAGCCATAGTAGTAGCAAAAGCAGCAGTAGTAGTAGTAGCAGTAATAGTAGCCGAAGTAGTAGTAGTCGTAGTAGTAGTAGTAGTAATAGTAGTGGTAGTAATACTAGTAGTAGTAGTAGTGATAGTAGCAGCAGTACTGTTAGTAGGAGTAGGAATAGTTATTATAAGATAAGTAGTAAAAGCATTAATAGTAGTAGGAAGAGTAGTAGTAGTAGTAGAAGTAGTAGTAGTAGTAGAAGTAGTAGTACAAGTAGTTGTAGTAGTAGGAGCAACAGTAATTATTGTAATAGTAGTAGCAGCAGCAACTGTAGCAGTATTAGTACTGTAGCAGTCATAGTAGTAGTGGTAGTAGCAGTAGTAGCGATAGCAGTAGTCATTGTAGCAATAGTATCTGTAGTAGTAATAGTCATATTAGTAGTAGAAGTAGTAGTAGCAGAGGTGGTAGTAGTAGGAGAAGAAGTAGTAGTAGCAGTAGAAGTAGTAGTCGTAGTGATAGTAGCAATGGAACTTGTAATACAATACCATAGCAGTAGTTGGGGTCATGGTAGTAATCGCAATAGTGGCATTACTAGCGGTAATAGCAGAAGTAGTGGTAGTAGTAGTAGTTGTGGCAGTTGTAACTATAGCAATTGTAGTAATAGTAGTAGTAGTAGGAGTAATAGCAACAGTAGTAGTAGTAGCAGCAGCAGTAGTGGCCATAGTAGTAGTTGTACTAGTAGGAGTACTAGTAGTTGTTATAGAATTATTGTTGTAGTCGTAGTAGCTGTGGTAATTGTAGTGGACGTAGTAGTAGTAGGAATAGTAGTGCTAGCAGTAGAAGTAGTTATACTTGTAGTAGTAGTACCAATAGTAGTTATTATATTAGTAGTAATAGTTATAGTAGTAGTAGTAATAGTAGCAATTGTAGAAGTAGTTGTGGTAATAGATATAGTAGTAGTGGAAGTAATAGTAGTAGGAGTAGTAGTAGTAGAATGAACTATAACAATCACGGCAGAAGTAGTAGTAGTTGTAGTAGTAACCATAGTAGTAGTAGTTTGAGAAGTAGTAGCAGTAGTGGTTGCAGTAATAGTAGTATTCACAATAGTAGTAGTGGTGAAGTAGTAGTTGTAGTTGTAGTAGTTGCAGTAGCAGTAGTTGTAGCAGTAGTAGATATGCCAGCAGTAGCGGTAGCAGGAGAAGTAGTACTTGTTGTTATTATTGGAAAACTACAAGTAGTAGTTGTTGTTGTTATCACTGTTGTTATTGTAGTAGTACTAGTAGTATAAGTAGTAGTAGCAGTAGAAGTAGTAGTAGTAGTAGTAGAAGTAATAGTAGTAGTCGCATTAATAGTAGTATTAGTAGTAGTAGTAGTAGTAGTAGTAGTAGTAGTAGTAGTAGCAGTAGTAGTAGTAGTAATAGTTGTAGCAATACTAGCATTATTAGTAGAAATAGCAATAGGTGCAGTAGTAGTAGTAGTTGTAGTTGCAGTTGTAATAGTCGTAGCATTATCAGTAGTAGCCATAGTAGTTATAGTAGTAGTAGTAGCAATAGTAGTATTCGTAGTGGTAGTAGTACTAGTAGAAGTAGTTGTTATAGTTCTAGTAGTAGTTGAAGTAGTAGTAATAGTAGTAGTAGTAGTAGTAATGGAAACTGTAGTGGTAGTGGTAGTAGTTATAGTTCCAGCAGTTGCAGCAATAGCAGTAGTAGTATTAGTAGCAGTAGTCATAGTAGCAGAAGTAATAGTAGTAGCAGCTGTAGTAGTTGTAGTAATAGTAGTAGTTGGAGTGGTTGTAGTTGCAGAAGAAGAAGTAATAGTAGTAGTAGATGTAGTAGTAGTAGTAGTAGTATTAGAAGGATAGTAGTAGCGATAGTAATAGAAGAAGAAGTAGACGTACTAGTGGTAGTCAGTGTAGTAGCAGTAGCAGTAGCCATAATAGAAGTAGAACTAGTATTTGAAGAAGCCATAGTAGCAGCATTAGTAGTAGTATGAGAAGTGGTAGTTATAGCAGTAGTAGTTGTAGTAGAAACAATAGTAGTTGTAACAGTAATAGCAGTAGTTACAATTTTAGTAGTAGAAGTAGAACCACCTGTATTTGTGGCAGTAGTTATAGTAGTAGGAGTTGTAGTAATTATATTAGGAGTAGTAGTTGTAGTAATTATAGCAGAAATAGCAGCACTCGGTTTATGAGTAGTAGTAGTTGTATCAAAGTAGGAGTGGGCGTAGTTGTAGTAGTAGTGGTAGTAGTAGTAGTAGGAGTAGTAGTAGTAGTCGCAGTTGTAGTTGTAGTAGCAGCAGTAGTAGTAGTTGTAGTAGTAGCAGTAGTAGCAGCAGCAGTAGTAGTACTTGTAGTAGTAGCAGAAGTAGTAGTAGTAGTAGTAGTCGTAGTAGTAGCAGCAACAGCATCAGTATAAGCAGCAGTAGTAGAAGAAGCAATAGTTATAGTACTAGGAGTTGTAGTAGTAGTAGTAGTGGTAGTAGGAGTATCTACAATCATAGTAGTAGTAGTATTAGTAATAGTAGTCTTAATAGTAATAGCAATTGTAGTCACAGTAATTATATTAGTAATAGAAGTAGTAGTATTAATAATAGTAGCAAGAGTAACAGTAGCAGTAGTAGTAGTTGTTGTTGTAGTAATAAAAGGAGTAGTAGAAGTAGTAGTAGAAGAATAGGAAGAAGAAGAAGAGGAAGTAGTCGTAGCAGCAGCAGCAGCAGTAGTACTAGTAGTAGTAGGAGTAGTAGTAGTCGTTGGAGTAGTAGGATTAGCAGTAGCAGTAATAGGAGTAGTAGTAGTTGTAGTAGTAGTTGTAGTAGTATTAGTAATAGTAGTAATAGTTGTAGTAGTAGAAGCAGAAGTAGTAGTAGTAGCAGTAGGAGTAGTAGTAATAGGAGCAGTAATAGTAGTAGGAAACATAGTTGTTGTAATATTAGTAGCAGCCGTAGTAGTTATTCTAGTAGTAGTAGTGGAAGCAGTAGTTGTAGTAGTAGTAGTAGTTGAAGATGTAGCAGCAGTGCTTCTAGTAGTGGTAGTATTGAGTAGCAATGGGAGTAGTAGTAGTAGTAATAAAACTAGTAGTTGCAGTAGTTGTTAAAGCAATAGTAGTGGCTGTAATCATAGTAGTTTCAGTGGTAGCAGTAGTAGCTATTGTAGCAGCAGCAGTTGTAGCAATAGTAGTAGTAATATTAGTTGTGGCTGCTGTAGCTGTAGTCGTAGTAGCAGTAGTAGTATGAATAGTACTGTAGTAGTAGTAGTTGTAGTAGTAGTAGCAATAGTAGCAGAAGTAGAAGTAGTAATAGTCGTAATAATGGCTGTAGTAGTAGGAGGAGGAAAAATAGAGTAGTAGCAGTTTTAGTATTAGTAATAGTGGTGGTGCTAGCAGTAGTAGAAGTAGCTATAGTAGTAATACTAGTAGTAGCAGTAATAGACGTAGCAGCAATAATAGTACAAGTTGTAGTAGTAGTAGTAGTAATTACAATAGTAGAAGTTGTTGTTGTTGTTATTATTGCAGTAGTAGATGTAGCAGTAGTAGTAGTAGAAGCTATAAGAGTGGTAGTAGTATTAGTGGCAATAGTAGTAGTAGTTACAGTATTAGTAGTAGTACTAGTTGTACTAGTTCCAATAGCACTAGTAGTAGCTGTAGTAGTAGTAGGCGAAGTAGTAGTTGTGGTGGTAGTTGTAGTAGTAGCAGCAGTAGCAATAGTAGTAGTAGTAGTAGCAATAGTAGTAGCAGTAGTAGCAGCAATAGTAGTAGCAGCAGCAGCAACAGTCGTGGCAGCAGTACAAGTAGCTGTAGTGGTAATAGTTGTCGTTGTAGTAGTAAAAGTAGTTGTAGTAGTTGTAGTTGTAGTTATAGTAGCAGTAGTAGTAGTTGCAGTAATAGTAGTAGCAGCAGTAGTCGCAGTAGTAGAAGTAGTAGTAGTAGTATTACTAGTAGTAGTTGTGGTAGTAGTACTAGGAGAAATGGTAGTAGTTGAAGTAGTGGCAGAATTAGTAGTAGTAGTTGTAGCAGTTGTAGTAGTCATAGTTGTCGTAGTAGTAGTCATTGTCATCGTAGTAGCAGTCATAGTAGTTGCAGTAGTTGTAGCAGTTGTAGTAATAGTATTTGGAGTAGTAGTAGGAGTACTAGTAATAGTTTCAGTAGTAATAGTAGTAGTAGCAGTAGCAGTAGTATCAGTAGTAGTAGTAGTAGTAGCAGTAGTAGCAGTAGCAATAGTAGTAGTTGCAGCAATAGTAGTAACAGTAGTAGCAGCAGTAGCAATAGTAATAGTAGATGTAGCCGTAGCAACAGTAGCAATAGTGGTTGTAGCCGTAGGAGGAACAGTAGCAGCAGTAGACGTTGCAATAGTAGTAGGCAGTACTAATACTACTACAACTACTACTATGATTACTCCTACTCCAACCACAACTACTACTACCACTACAACTACTACTACGACAACAACTTCTGCAACTACTACAACAGCTACCACAACAACTACTACTATTACGACAACTACTACCACTATTATTACTATTACTACCACAACTACTACTACTACCACTACTACTGCTATTACTATTACTACTACTACTTCTACTACTACTACTGCTACTGCTACGATAACCACAACAACAACTACTGCTGCTGCTACTATTACTACTACAACAACAACAACAACTACTATTATTACTATTACTGCTTTTGTTGTTGCTGCTACTACTACAACAACTACCAGAACTACTACAACTACTACTACTCCTACTACCACTACTACTACTTCTGCTTCTACTCCTACAATTACTACTATGATTAAAACTACTACTGCTGCTACTACAACCACTACTACTTCTACTCCTACTATAACTATCGCCACTACACCTACTACGGCTACAAGTGCTACTACTACTACACTACTACTACACCTACTACTACTGCTACTAATACCCTATTACTACTACTACTACTCTTACTACTATAACTACAACAAATACTACTACTATAACAACAACTACTACTATTACTATTACTCTGACTACTACCTACTACTCCTACACCTATTCCTACTTCAACTCCTACTACTACTAAGAATACTACTACTACTACAACAACTACAACTACTACTACTATTACAGCTACTTATTCTTCTTCCACTACTACTACTGCGACTACTATTACTACAACAACTACTGCTACTACTGCTACTACTACCACCATTACTACCACTCCTAACACTCCTACTGATACTACTACTACTACTACAACAACAACTACCACTACTATTACTACCACTACTGCTACTACTACCACTAATACAAGTATTATTATTACTACTACTACTATAACCGCTACTACTACCACCACCACTTCTACTACGGCTGCTACTGCTGCTACTACTACTACTAATTCTACTACTACTACTTCCTCTACAACTTCTACTACTACTACTATAACTACAACTATTACTACTACTACTACAACAACAATAACTGCTACTACTACCACTACCACTACTACTTCTACTACCACTACTACCACTATGACTACCACTACTACCACTACTACTACTCCTACTACTACTTCTACTATTACTACAACAACTACTACTACTTTTACTACTACTCCTACCACTACTATCATAACTACTACAAGTCCTACAACAACTGCTTCCGCTACAACTACTACTACTACTACCACCACCACCATAGCTGCTGCTACAACAACAACAACAATAACTAGGGGTGAGCAAAAAAAATCGAAAAATCGGATAACCGGACCGTACTGGTTGAGAACCGTACCGAAAATCGGTTATTAGTACAAACCGGTACGATTCCGGTTCTGAAATTTCACAGAACCGATTTTCGGGTTCCGGTTCCGGTTATTCATTCTGTGAAAAATCGGTTAACCGGAACCGTATCGGTTTTCCTCTCTATATATAAAACCCTAACCCTAACCCCAACCCTAACCCTAATTGCCCCTCCTCGCCCTCGCCTCACCCCTGCGCTCGCAGCAACGTGCCTCTGCCGCCGTCTCGACCTCGCCCTCGCCTCGACCATACGCTCGCAGCAACGCGCCGATGCCGCCGCCTCAGCCTCGCCCTCGCCCTCGCCCTCAGCCTCGCCCTCGCCTCGCCCCCGAGCTCGCAACAACGCGCCGACGCCGCCTCGGCCTTGGCCTCACCCTCACCCCCGAGCTCGCAGCGACGCCGCCTCGCCTTCGCGCTCACAGCGACGCCGCCTCGCCCTCACCGGTCGTCGCGATGCCGGAGATCCGGTTAACCGGTTTTAGAACCGGTTTATAACCGGTTTAGAACCGAAACTGGAAAACCCATTCTTCATCCAAACCGGTACGGTTCCGGTTCTCAAATGAGCAAAACCGGTCCGGTTAACCAGTTTTGCTCACCCCTAACAATAACTACTACTACCAGCACTAAAATTGCTACTACTGCTACTACTTTTACTACTACAACAATAACAAGAACTGCTACTACTACTACTACTACTACCACCACCACTACAACAACAACTACTACTACTACTACAACTACGACAACTGCTAATACTGCGACAATTGCTACTTTTGCTGCTGCTACTAATACGACTACTACAACGCCCAGTACTACTACTACTACTACTACTTCTGCTGCTGCTACTACTATTACTACTATTTTAACTACTACCATTCCTATTTCTGCTGCTACTACTAGTACCGCTACTGCTACTACTACTACTAGTACCACTACTGCTACTACTACTACTACTGCTACCACTACTACTCCTACTGTTGCTACTGCTGCTACTACCGTTGTTGCTGTTGCCACTTCTAGTACACCTACTACTACTACTACTACTCCTAGTGTTGCTACTACTTGTACTCCTACTACTACTACTACTGCTACTGCTACTTCTGCTACTACTGTTGCTGCTACTACTACTTTTACTACTATGGCTGCGACTACTACTACTACTACCAACACAACTAGTACAACAAGGACTACTACTAGTACTGCTGCTGCTACTAGTACTGCTGCTACTGCTACTTTAACAACTACTATTACTATAACTACTACTATTTCTACAACTACTATGACCACTTCTACTACTACTACTGCCACAACTACAACAACTACATCTACTACTACAGCAACACTACTAGTATTATTCCTACAACTACTACTCACTGTACTAGTACTGCTACTACTATTGCTAGTACAACTACTACAACTACTACAACAGCTATTACTACATCTTCTACTACTCCTACTACAACTGCTCCTACCATGACTACCACTACTACTACTGCTGCTCTACTGCCACTAGTGATACTTTTGCTACTACTCCAACTACTACTTCTACTACCGCTCTACTGCTACTACTATTACTGCAACTACTGCTACTACAACGATAGCAACAACTACTACTACAACTACTACTAGTACTACTACTACTACTACTACAACTACTACCCCTCCTAATACTCCTACTAATGCTACGACTACTATACCTACTACTAATGCTAATGCTACTGCTATTGCTGTTACTGTTACTACTACTATAGCTCTACTACTACTACTACTACAATAGCTACTGCTACCACTACTATAGCTACTACTATTACTACTACTAATGCTACTACGGCTACTACTATAGCTGCTACTACCACTACTGCTACTGCAACTACTGCCGCTACTTTTGCTACTACTAATGCTGCTACTCCTATAACTCTTGCTACTACTACAACAACTACTACTATTATGACTACTACTATTACTAATACTACAACTACTACTGCGTCTGCTACAACTACCATGACTCCTACTACTACTCCTCCTACTACGACTACTACTACTACTACTATTGTTACAACAACAATAATTTCTACGACTACTACAACTGCTATAACTATGACTACTACTTCTGATACTACTGCTGCTGCTACTATTTCTCCTACTACTACTACTACCAAAACTACTGCTGGTAATACTACTGCTACTACTGCAACTATTACTGTTGCTACCACTGCTACTACTACTACTATTACGACTACTACTACAACTACCACTACTCCTACTACAATTACTACTTCAGCTACAACAACTACTGCTACTATAACTACAACTATAACTAGTACTACTACTTTTC
Organism: Trichopus zeylanicus subsp. travancoricus; assembly: GCA_005019695.1. NCBI lineage: Eukaryota > Viridiplantae > Streptophyta > Magnoliopsida > Dioscoreales > Dioscoreaceae > Trichopus > Trichopus zeylanicus. The sequence goes on from RXID01021626.1 coordinate 12,116, forward strand.
CCACTACAACTATAACTATTGTAACTACGGCTACCTGTATAGTTACTACTACTACTACTACTGTTACTACTACTACTACTATTACCACCATAATAACTACTACTACTACTATTGCTTCTACTACTATTTCTACAACTACTACTACTGCTACTACAACTACTATAACTGCTACTACTAGTGCTATTGCTATAACTACAACTAGTACTACTACTATTACTTCTACTACTGTTACCATCGCCACGAATATTACAACTACTATTACTGCTTCTATTGCTACTACTACCACTACTACTAGTACTACAACAACGACAACAACAAGTACTACTACTCCAATTACTACTACAACTACTACTATTATTACTACTACTTCTATTGCTGCTACTACTACCACGACTACTACTAGTACTACTACTGCTGCTACTACTACTATTGCTAGCACCACTACTACTACTAATACTATAACTGCAACTACAACTATTGCTTCTATTACTACTACTGCTACTACTACTATCGCTGCTATTGCTTCCACTGCGACTACTGCGATTATAGCCACTACTACTACTTTTAGTACTACGGCTACTGCTGCTGTTGCTACTGTTGCTACTGCTACTACTGCTACTTTTACTTTTGCTGCTGCAACTGCTATGACTGCTCCTACCAACATAACTTGTACAACAACGACTACTACTACTACTGCTATTGGTTCTACTTCTGCTACTACTACTATAACTACTACAACAACTACTACTACTACCACAACTAAAACAACTACTTCTATGACGACAACAACAACAACAACAACCTCCACAACTACTAGTACTATTAGTACTACTACTACTCATAGTACCACTAAAACAACTACTGCTACTAGTACAACAACTACAGCTACTACTACTACTACATCTTCTACTATTACTACTACAACTGCTCCTATCGCGACTACCACCACTACTACTACTACTCCACTGGCACTAGTACTATTTCTGCTACTACTACAACTACTACTACTTCTATTGTTGCTCTACTACTACTACTATTACTGCTACTACTACAACAACAACTACTACTGCTACAACAACTACTAGTACTACTACTCCTACTATTGCAGCACTAATACAACTCCCTCTAATGCTACAACTAATGCTACTACTACTAAACCTACTACTATTGCAACTGCTACTACTACTATAGCTCCTACTACTACTGCTACTACTACAACAGCTACTGCTACCACAACTATACAACTATAACTACCACTATTACAACTACCACTGCTACTACGAATACTGCTATAGCTCCTACTACCACTACTGCTGCTGCTACTACTGCCACTAATTTTGCTACTACTAATGTTGCTATTGCTATTGCTATGACTCTTACTACTACTACTACAACTACTACCATTACAACAACTACCATTACAACAACTACTATTACTATTACTACTACTACTGCTACAACTGCTATGACTGCTGCTACTACTACTACTACTGTTGCAATGACTACTACTACTACGACTACTATGATTGCTGCTGCTGCTACTACTACTACTGCTACTACTATTACTACTGCTCCTACTACTACAACAACTACTACTACTATAACCATAATTGTTGTTGCTATTACAGCTAATACTGCTACAACAATTGCTACTACAACAACAACCACAACTACTATACTACTACTACAACTACAACAACAAAAACAACAACTACTTCTACGATAACTTCTGCTACGACTACTTCTATCACTACTACTACTACTGCTATTGCTATTTCAATAATAACTACTACTACAATTGCTTCTACTACTGCAGCTGCAACTGCTACCACTACTACTACTACAATAATTGCTTCGGTACTACTGCCACTACTACTAAAAACACTACTGCCACTGCTACTCCAACTACTTCTCATACTACTGCTACTACTGCTACTGCTACTACTAATACTACAACAACTAGAACTACTACACTACTACTACTACAACTACTACTACTGGTGCTGGTACTACTGCTATTACTACTACAGCTAGTACAACTACTACAACTATTACTACTACTATGACTTCTGCTACTACTGCTACTGCTTAAACTACTACTGCTGCTACGGCTGCTACTACTGCTTCTGCCACTACTGCTACAACTGCTGCTGCTACTACTACTACTACTACAACTACTGGTACTACTACTACAACAACAACTACTATTGGTGCTGCTACTACTGCTACTACTACTACAACTAGTACTACTACTGCAATTATTACCACTATTGCTGCTACTTTTACTATTGCTACTACTTAGAATACTAATACTACTAGTACTACTAATGCTGCTATGGCTGCTACTACTCCTACTACTACTTTTACTACTACCACAACAACAACAACAACTGCCACTACTACTACTCCTCCTCCTCCTCCTACTACTACTCCTACTACTGTTACTACTACTGCTACTAATAATACTACTTCAAGAACTACTTCAACTACAGTAACTACTACTAGTACTACTACTTCTCCTACAACTACAACTACTACTACTATTGTTGCTGCTACCACTACTATGACCACTATAGCTGCTACTATTGAGACAACTTTTACTGCTACTAATACTTCTCCTACTACTAATATTATTACTTCTGCTACTGTTGCTACAACTTTTACTATGACTACTACTAATACTACTACTACTACTATTGGTCCTACAACAACAACTACTACTTCTATTAATACTACTATTACTACTACAACAACTACTATTGCTACTGCTACTATTGACACTACAACTACTGCTACTATTACTACTACTACAACTACTGCAATAGTTGCTGCTCCTACCACTACTACAACAATTGTGGCCATTGCTATAGCTACTACTATTGCAGCTGCTACTCCGACTGCGAGTGCTTTTGCTACTACTACGACTATTGTTACTACTACTGCTATGGCTACTACTACTACTACTACTACTACTACTACTACTTCTACTACTACTACTACTACTATTGCTGCTGCTACTACTACCACAATGAGAACTACTCCTACTACTTCTAATGTTGCTGCAACTCCTACAACTGCTGCTACTACTACTACTACTACTTCTACTGCTGCTGCTTCTACAACTACCACTAGTAGTACGATAACTACTGCTCCTGCTACAATGGATCCTACTACTAGTACTACTAGTACCGCTACTACTACTACTTCTCCTCCTACTACTACTACTACTGCTGCTACTATAGCTACTACTACTACAACTACTGCTATTACTATTGCAACTAGAACTACTACTTCGTTACTACTAATACTTCTACTACTACTAATACTACTACTCCTACAACTAGTATCATTACTACTACTACTGCTGCTGCTATAGCTATTACTACTGCTTCCCCGACTTCTACTATTTCTGCAACTACTACTGCTATGATTACTACTACTTCTACAATAATAACTACTACTGCTGCTACCCCCGACTTCTACTACTGCTACAGCAACTACTACTACTACAACAACAACAACAACTACTACTACGATGATGACTCCTACTACTACCACTAATACTAGTAGCACTACAACTATTACTATTACTAATACTACTACTAGTACTACTACTTGTACTGCTCCTATGCTACTACTACTAGTTCTACGACTACTCCTCCTCCTCCTCCTCTTCCTCCTCCTCCTATTACTACAACTACAACTACTACTACAACTATTGCCACTGCTTCTACCGCTGTTGCTACTACCACTTCTACTACAACACCTACTACTTCTACCATTACTTCTACTACAACTACTACTACTGCTACTATGACTATAGCTGCTACGACTACTGCTTCTGCATTACTACTTTTGTTACCACTACTGCTAATACTACAACTACTGCTACTACTGCTATGTCTACTACTTTTACTACTAACGCTGCAATTACTACTACCACTATTTCTAATCCTACTACTACTACTACTACTACTTCTCCTTTTCGTAGTACTACTATTATTGCTAAGACTACAACTATGACTATTATTGTTGCTTCTACTACTACTACTTCTGCTACAATAATTGTTGCTACTAAAACTTCTACTACTACTACAACCGTAACTATTGCTACTACTACTACAGCTATTACTACCACTTCTCTCATTACCACTACTTATAGCTACTACTACTACTACTACTACTACTACTACTACTACTACTACTACTACTACTACTACTACAGGAAATATACTACTACTGCTGGTGCTACTACTAATACTACTACTAGTACTACTGCTACTGCTACTGCCACTACAGGTACTACTACTTCTACTACTACTACGACTTCTACTACTAGTAGTAAGAGTAGCAGTAGTAGTAATAGCAATAATATTAGTAGGTGTATAAGTAATAGCAATAGTGGCAATTACACTAGGTGTTGGAGTGGAAGAAGTTGCAATAGCAGAAGAAGAAGTAGTAGTAGTAGTCATAGTGGTAATAGTTATTGGAGTAGAAGCAGAAGCAGCAGTAGTAGTAGTAGGAGCAATAGTAATAGTAGAATTAGTAGTAATAGGAAATGTAGTAGTTGTAATATTAGTAGCAGCAGTAGTTGTTGTTGTTGTTGTAGTATTAGAAGTAGTAGTTGTAGTAGTAGTAGTAGTTGAAGTTGTAGCAACAGTTCTTCTAGTAGTGGTAGCATGAGTAGCAATGGGAGTTATTGTAGTACTAGTAGCAGTAGTAGTAGCAGCAGTAATATTATTTGTTGTAGGACTAGTAGTAGCACTAGCACAAGTAGATGTAATAGTAGTTGTAGTAGCTACTGAAGCAGCCTTAGTAGTAGTAGCAGGAGTAGTACTAGCA